>WOVY01011234.1:0-199709 GCA_013436015.1 Rhipicephalus annulatus | reverse complement strand
AGGAGCAGCTTCTCAAAGAGCAGGGCAAATCGTTCTTCCCCAACCTGGCGTGCATGGCTCTCCACGCGATCGGCAAGCGCGGAAGCTAGCGCGGCAGCTTGATCTGGTTCAATGCGGTGAACTCTCAAGTGACCTTGTCGGCGGGTCGACGGAACCCCAGAAAGAAAATTTTCCGCATGAGTCATGTGAGCAGTCACGCGAGCGGCCCGTCGCGGAAGCGGCCGGCGCGGTATGCGCTGGGGGGAGACGACATGGCGCCATTGAAGTCAGAGCGAGAGGGCTGCAACGCTCTCGCCTGCAGCGGAAAGTTGGAGCGAGCTGCCGAGAGTTGATCGAGAGACGCTCATTCGAGAGCAGCGTGAGGATCTCTCGATTGAAGCGCTAGTGGGAAAGCCAGAAAAACGCGGCAAAAGTGCTGTCGAAGGAGCACTACGAGGAATCGGTGAAGAAGCGTGCTTTTGAAGTAGGGAGTCAGGTAATGCTGCTGCAGCCGTTCAAAAGGAACAAGCTTGAGGTTGATTGGGAAGGGCCCGCCAAAGTATTATCGAAGCCCTGCGATACAAATTATGAAGTGAAATTAGGAAGCGGCTGGACAAAATTTACAACTTGATGAAACCATACGTTCAACATCAAGCGGTCGTAAATCTGTTTGTTGAATGCTTCAGGGGAAGAGGAAGCAGAAATTTTGAGTTCTAGTGAGGTAACGAAGGGGGATCGAAAGTAATCCGGGCGCAGATAAACCTAGAGCCTAGGTTAGTGAAGTCCGGAAGGAGGACCTGAGAAAGATTGTTTTGGTGTTTGAAGACCTGTTTTCGGACCGCCCCGGAAACACGAGGGTGATCGAACACGATATCGAGCTCAGCGGTGAGGAGTCAATCCGTAGCAAGCCGTATCGTTGTTCCCCTGTGCAACGTCCCGAAAGCGTGAGCCGCTCTTGGTGCCGCATAGGTATCGTCGCCTAAAAGTGGCCGGTTACTGAAGTGGAGCCTGTTGCTCCACAGCGCAACTTTAACGTTCGCTATCAAAAAAAAAAGGAAAGCTAAACGCTAATGCAGGTGCATTGAGCAGTGCGTTCCAGCTAGTAACTTCTCAACCTTTCGGTTTCTCGTGGCGATTCGGGGCAAAATTTTGACCTCATCACGACCTGGGCTGAGCGCTCTCGTTTGGAGTGATCTCAAGGGGCCAACTTTATGTGGATATTCTAATTCGTTGCGTTGTTGTAATTGTGAAAAATTCAAGTTCTTACTTTAAGAGTCTTGTGTCCCCACATGTGCCTCTTGATGTAGAGGGAACAAAATTCCGATAGACACGTAGATAGGTATATGTTGTACTATACTTTGTCTGGTGTTCTGTCGGGTGACCGAGGGCACTTGCTTGTGTCGTGTGTTGTTTGTTGTCGATCCGTTCTTGGCAAGTTGCAGAACCATCGACAAGTGCTGAAAACCGAAGATGGTCAGAAGAGACGAGCGAAGTTGGCCAGCAAGTTGTGGCGACAAGCCAGTGGAGCTGGGATCCGTCGTCAAGAATGGCTGTATTCCCGGAACAGTCTGGAGCTGTATTCTCCCCATGGCCCTGGAGGCGAACCTGGAGGGACCTGGCGAACGAGCGCACCTGACATCCGAGCCCCGTGGAAAGCAGCTCGTCTTTCCGGTGCATTGTCTGGCGGCGGGGGTGCTGTTATGCCAGCGAGTCCTCGTCAAACGTCCGTGCCTCTGAAAAAGGCAATCTGGGTCAAGGCCAGCCCGCAGTCTGCCTGGCGCGAACGGCGTAAACACGCGCGGCGCGTCTCTGGCCCACGTGCATTGAGTCAGCTCCGCACGTGACAGCGAGCCGGCGTTCTCGTGTCTGGTGGTCTGACGCATGGCGCGGCGACCCCCCATTGGAGGAATCTGCCCTGACGACCAGCGGCGCTTCTGATTGGACTTTTTGGTTGGACCCGGTGTAAATAAAAGAAGCCCTGCGGCGCGTCGCGATCGGAGGTCCTAGGAGAGGAGTCCCCGTGTCGGAGAGCCGACATGTGTGTGAGTCAGCGGTCTTAGGCGAAGGGCTGACCTATGTGTTAGAGAGGAGAGCTCGGCTCTTCGAGTCTCTGTCGGCCCCAGTGCCGAAATTGTAACGCCTCTGTATATATGCTGTACATAAACCTTGTTTAACTCACCGTCGTCTCGTCCGCTCGTCTTATCAGCTCTGCGCAGAAGCAGTCGCGAGCTGATAAACATACGCTACGCAACAGTGGTGGCAGCGGTGGGATCGGTCCGTCGTTCGCAACAGTGGTGGCAGCGGGTGGGATTTCGGAGGTGGCTTCGCAACAGTGGTGGCTTCGGCGGGATCGGCCCGTCGTTCTCAACAGCACGTAAGACCCCACATATTATCATTTGCCCTGATAACCCAGTCAAGATGGAGCGACATAAGAACGCATGGATCATTCGCTCCATCAGAAGTGGAACACCCAAAAACCTTTGCCCGCGTGTCTGTGTGTGTCTTTATATGATATCTACATCGGAACAGAGCAACGCTTCCGAGTGGAGGAGCGTTGTCTATTGTCTCTGTTCCGCTCCGCCACGTAAGCTATATATGATCCGTTCCGTGCTGACACAAATTGGGGAGATTCTCCGAATGAAGAGGATGTTATGTGCAGAGTAAGCAGTCTTTTACCTATTTCTTCTTTAATTTTTACTTCTTTCGCTTTCTCACCCTGCACAGCGTTAGTATTGTTCAATTACTTTTCTTTTCACCCATTTCTCATTATCCCCTGCACCGGAGGTTTCTACAATTGTACAGATCAACTAAGGTGGTGCGTCAAGCATTCAGTGTTTCTGCAAATAGCTTGAAACACGATGCCCCCCCCCCCTTGTACAGGCTTTCTGAATGGATAACTAGTACTCATTTGACTTCGCTGTGCTGCGTATTCGTGCAGAGGATGACTTTGCTCGAGACCCCGCCATGTTCGACGATGGTTCGACGCGCCGCGTTCTAGGATCAACGTCAAGAGTATTATTTTTCACTAGCTGCTCGAAGTGCCTACTCGATCAGTTTCGGCAACGGCGCGCCATGGGTTAGTCACGGAGCGCTCGGAACAAGGAACGCATTTCTTGCTCTGCTTACGAAGCCAATCCGGAGGGGGAAGGTGCGTTTACTTGGTTTCACCATCATTTTGGAGCCAAGTTGACCGCATCTGGTTAGAACGCAATCGTCAAGAACACGATATCTATTCAGTTCTCTGAACTAGCGTACCTAAACTGTCTCGACAAGCTACATCTGCACAGCTGAGTGTAAGCAAAGCTCAATTAAACCAAAGGTTTAACACGTCTACTTAGCGCACGAGCCTTGCGTCAGAGTGAAGAGTGGTTCCGGGCCAGAGGAAACGAAGATGACGTATGTTTCCACACCCAAACATTCAGCGCACTCACGGGGGCGAAAAAAGACAACATTTCTTTTCACGTGTTCTTAAGCTCCTGCTGCTACGACCGGGGAAAAATTATGACATCATCGACAATAATGTCGGTCCTTCCTAAACACGAAGTCTGATTGAAATATAAAACCCCTTCACTTTTCTTTAAGAGACAAAAAGAGAGCACAGTTTGCCAGGGAACAAACCGGGGTTAAGGATATCATAGTTGAAATCGAGAAGAAGAAATTAACATGAACCGGGAACGTAGCGTGTATGCATGATAACCATTGAATAGTAAGGGCAAATGACTAGACTCCCAGAGAAGGCAACCGGGTGAAATGGAGACAGAAAGTTAGGTGGGCTGAGGAGATTAGGAAGTTTGCGGGTAAGTGGCAGCGGCAAGCACAGGACCGAGGTGACGGGCGGAACACGGGAGAGGCCTTTGTCCTGCAGTGGGCGTAGTCAGGCTGCAGATGATATATATGGCTTGAGCACAGTCAGAATCAGCATATAGTTTCCTATGAACACACTACAGGGATCTCTGGCGCTCTATGGAGCTGCAACGCGCGGTGCTTCAGCGAGCATGAAAATGATGAATGGATTTGCCTAGTTTTCGTTCTTCCCGCTCCGTCTGAATTCGCGACACGATTACCAACAGATTATTAGTTGCATTTCACCATTTCATTCCTTTAGGCTCACCAATTAATATCGGGTCTCGCAGTTCAAAACAGCTGGTTGTTTTCATCGAAACAAAACCAAAATGCTCCAATAAACAAAGCCAGAACTGCGTTTGCAGGCCGCAAGCACGAAGACTACGCAAATCCATGTACTATATACACATCATACCCATGCTCGCTGAACGATTGTATACCACCAGAGTCTCTTCTAGTTGATTTTAGGAAACGCTATGAGAAGCAGGGGACATCCGCGCCCCGTGACGTCACGAAGGTCAAGAGTACGGGAGCGTTTCGACATCCGAGCGTTCACAGTTCACACGATTCATTATCCGACTAAACAACACCGGCTCCCGCTGTAAGACTCGCTTTTCTGGTATTCAGAAAGCGCGTATAATCTCTAACCAACCTATCTACCAAACCTAACTTGACGTTTGCCTCTAACGCCACTCTCAAGCGGCGCCGATCCGCCGCCGTCGAGGCCGGCACAAAATAAAACTTCCACTTCTATCGCAACGCGAATATAAAGAAAGTAAAAAAGTAAAAAAAGTTTTCAAACGGGCACCATATAGACGTCCAGTGCCGTTAAAGGCAAGACCAGTTCGCGATAAACGAACAAGATAGACGTTTGAGAAGCCGTTTCCCATCAGACTTGCTCGTTTCCGGCTTTCATCTTATTTTTGTTATATGCAAACGAGAACGTTGTCGGCTGCAATAATATACAGCCGTAAACTCCACGACACGTCGCTGTGAAACAAACAGCATCCAGGTATACGGAGAAGACAGGTTGCACGCAGTGCGTATACATCTCTGTTGTGGAACGAATCAGTCCCGATTGCGCCGTCTCAATTCCCGTGTTCGCTGAGCGACAACTCGCTTTTCAAGCCACACGGTGTGCGCTTATTGAATACTGCCAAGTAAACTACACCGCTCTCGCTAACTACAGTGGAGGTCACAGAGATGATGATTAATTATAGTGCTCATATAGCCCATGGCAGAGAACACGCCTGCAGATGTTTGTGACACGTTATAGTTCGCGACGCCCGTCCGTCCATCGTGAACTTTTGCAAACCCATTAACGCGCGCGATAAGTTAACTCGTTTTGCCGATGAAGGTTTCATTTCAGCAAACGATATGATCACATACGTGAAAAAGAGATGCAGTCAAGTTGATGCGGCCAAATAATTTACACGAAATATGACTGGCATTCATTACACACGCATTAACAATGAATGAAAAGACCACGTAACTTAACATAGCGTCTGCTGCGCCATTTTTCGGTGCGATGTTTGCTCGCCTGCTTATATATTATCTTCCCTTCCAATAAGGAAACTAGAAGAGTCCGAATAACGCGTTCGATGCTCTACCACTGAACTAGAAGAGTCGATAGTCGACGCTGTGTCCTGTTTATTTATCGTCCAGTTGTCAACGCTGTTTTGACAAAATGCATAATGCCTCCTTAATTTAGGTCAATAAATGGAGAAGAACACAGCGGCAATCGTCGGAAATAGCGTCGTCATTATGGTTATCTCTTTCGTGTCAATTTTTATTATAGTTGTATTTCTCGCTGTAGCAGTGTTCCCCTTATTGAATTTTTCATTCGTATGTTACCAACGTTTTTTTTTTTGCCCTTTAATTTCGAGCATATAACTGTAACTTTGTTTACCATTTTCGTTGTATGTAACAATGATCCCATTAGCAAGTTTGTTGTAAAAGTAACTGGGACCTCCCATGCGCCTTTAATTTTTAATGTGCCTTAGGGGTATATGAATACTAATTTTAAAAAATGCTAACTTCACTCAGAGGAGCTTCAGTTTCGGTTTCGCAGGCCAATTAGGTCAAACTTGATCACCCCAAAATCAAACAAGTAGTAGACACGCTTCTTGGAAATATCAAATAGGCAACGACGGCTCTACAAGATGGCCTCCTATTTCCCTATTTGACCCGGCCGTCTTCTTATCATTAGTGAAAAGCTTAATGGGATAAATTAATTAATCTGCCGTAACTGTTGCATCCGCACATCTTAAGACGTCCGCCAATACAAAAAAAAAATTGCATCTTGTTCATTTTCGAGGACTTTCGGACCTACTGCTTGAAACTTACAGCTGGGAAGCGTCGGCGAAAGAAGGACCATTTACGCACGTCCCCCGAACAATCGTGTTAATAACAGACTGCGACGGAATTCTTTTTTGACCAACGTTTGTGATACGGCCTGTTTGGGACGACGAAAACACATATTGCATTTCTCAAAAGCTGAAATGACAACCATGAATTAAATAAAGAACCTAAAAGAAAAAATTAAGAAGTAAGGAAATAAATAAATAAACAACCGAGAACAAGGAATCGGTCGCGCACTCCAATGAAAGACAGTGGTCTCCAAGATAATTAGGAACTCGTTAAGAAAAATATTTAAAAGCAGCTTGAAGTTCCCATTACGCCAACCCTCCTTTGGAAATTACTTAGAACGTACGACCCTCCGCTCCCCCCCCCCTCTTTTTCCCCCTTGTTATTTGAATATTCTACAACCGCGACCATGACGCGGTCGCGCGTATATGTCACTCCGATTCGCCGCGCACATCTCTTGTGGGCTTGACGTAACCCGTTTGTAATTACACAGAGCTGAATAGAACATGGACAGTAAAAGCTTAGTGAAATGATTAATCGGCAAGTTTAATGGCTCCACTACTGTGTCCAACATTAACCGAAGACGTATGCGACGGTGTAATTAAAATGATATCCCACAATTATGAGGAACTACGAGTGCCCGATTTGGCGCGTCACAATAACGACGTGGCTGAGAAAGCGACGTGGATTACTTTCAGCCCCGCATGGCTGTATGCGACCTCACACACACATATCAACGTCGGACAGGCGCACGTTTTCTCGTCCGCTCCGAGAGAAACGAGATTTCAAGCGCACCGCCGAGAGACCGGTTGGTTTGGTCGTGCGTCCTTTCGTGCATGCGCACATGACCCGCATTGGCCCTAAGGCCATTTAAAACCGCCCAGCCATTTTTCAAAAAAAATATCAATTCCACACTTTGCAAGACAGCGATGCCGCTGGCAAGAAAGCCTCTGTAGATGAGCGTGCACGGTATTACACGCCTGCTCTAATGCACGGCCCAAAACGCGCCGCAGGCGATATAGTGGGGCTGCATGCCTTTAGGACGTTTTTAAAGAGGACCCACCAGCTACACTAGGCTCAATCTAAATGAGATATTTTTTTTCTGAACTCGTTGTATTCCTACTATATGTTTAACACGGGACGTCAACAACCAGCGTTGCTGGTGTGCAACCACAGCTCCTTTCATATGAACATGCGCTTTACATATCTGATTATGTGGCTCTAATGAGGTAACTTCTGGAGAGCAACGTCTGGAAAAACTAGATCACATATCGACGCGCTCTCGCCTTTTAATGAGACGCTCGACCAACATCCCGAAATTTCATCGTCGCCAGTTGTACGGGTGATTCGTTTGTCGGATGTACGTACAAGCCGATCTCACAGATTTGAGCACAGCGTTGAGGCGTACAGTAAGATGAATGAACAGAGGTAGTATACAGATACCGCAGGCTGACAAATACAGACCTATGCTACGAAGACGTGCTCTTCCCGAGAGCACAGTTTTACACCAAAGCGCAAGATATATGAAGCGGTTCGTATGACGTACTACACGCCGTTGACTGTTTTGCTGCCGATGAAATCGGTGTTGACGTGGCCTCCTTATCCGGTGGTCGCAGACATTTATAAACTATTATTTACCGAGAAGTTCTTCCGGAAACCCACTCCTATCAGCTCTCTTGCGGTACCAGGTGGAGTGAGGGACCCCACGGGTCGTTGTGTCCTGGCACGCCAGACAATGGCTTATTGGGCAGGAAAGTCCTGATAGCCTTTCAGTCCAACCAGGTTAAGTTAGGAGATAGAGAAGGAGTGAGCTAGCATGCTCATAACATAGGACAGGTCCAACCACATACCATGTGGTTACCGCAGGTGGGACGATTTCGGGTCGCAGTGTGCCTTCAGGCACCTATGCAGACGAGCTCTCAAGCACAACGCAACACGTCTATATATATATATATATATATATATATATATATATATATATATATATATATATATATATATATATATATATATATATATATATATATATATATATATATATATGCTCGTGGTTCAGCTGAAATTGTGCTGGCCTATGTATGTAATACCCATCCGGCTGGGCGTTATACCTCGAGCTGTTTCTTACGCGTGTTTATTGGTCACCCGTTATCATCGAGGCAATATTTATCATCTTCGCAGCAGTAACCAACGCCCTCGGCTGCAAAATGAAAGTTTTTAGTACAGAGACCTGGTAGTGTACACCCGCTCGCGTCACGCGCGAATGTTATATACACTTACACAAATGTTTGCGCATAGATTGCTATGGTTATTTTTCCATAGAATCGCCCTGCTGGTCCCTATGCGAGCCATTAGCCCGCTACAAAGTTATTCGTCCGCTGTGTTTCCCGCGAGCCACGCATGAGGGCCATTTGAGCGCTAAAGACAACCATTCAACGCCTCGCGCGCATGCATGGAAGACAGGCCAGGAATTACGACATGGGCGGCACGACCCGATTCATCACACGACTGCACTTCGACTCGCGGAGGCATAAAAGGATTGCACTGCGTGCAAAAAGGGGGGGGGGTGGAGTGAATCTACGCAGTATTCGAACAAAAGGTTCGGCCGTATACCGCGGCTGTTGGTAGTAAAATTAATTACAACCGTTCGGGCTCTGGAACGTGGATTCTGTCTCCTAATTGATGGTTAGGGCGGCCCTTTAATGACCACCCATCCGCTAGAATGCCGTTCCGGGATACATAAAATATTGTGTGAAGGAGAGGAGGCCCGTATTTCTTCGACTTGCGGCGGCAAGGGAGGGTGTGGGAAGCGGCGAGATTTCTAAAGGAAAATCAAAGAAAACGGCGGATACGGAAGCGCCTTAAAGTCATCTATTTATGTAATAGAGAGCTTATCAGATGCTCGGGGTCCTTAACCTCCTGCGTAGCCACACCACGGCTGTTCATATATCTTTCGCCGTTCAAGGGCACGAGAACACGGCTATAGGTTCCTTGAGGGCCTGCCGTGGTTTTGAACGACGAGAAGATATCGGTGCGAATCAAATTAAACAAAGCCTCATTTCCCAGTCGTTCCGGCATCCCGCAGTGCAAGAAGATGAAACTTACGACCAAAATAATCAGCGGCTTAGTCTTTCCTCCAGTATATACGTTCCTAATGACCTGCGTATGGAGTTTATGTGTAATACGTCAAGACTCCTCAGGGTGTGCCGCAAGGAATGCTTCGCGTTAAAAGAAATAAACGACCCGGCTCCTAGCCCGCACAATCAAACAGGCCACCTAACGTTAACGTGCACTTAACCAGTGCCCGCTACTTTCAATTCAGCAACTCATGAGCTGCTGAAATGAAAGCGGCAGGTTCGATACCGCGGCCAATTCTGACTCAACCCGGCGGTCGCACCTGTATATGAAGGCGAGATGCTATAGAGGCCCGTTGTCGAAACAATATATAGTCGAAATTTCCGGAGCCCTGCACTACGGCGCACCAGACAATCGCATCGTAGTTTCGGGATGTAGTTATTGTATTATTTCTTTGTCTCACTTTACCCTCAGCTCAATGCACACGGTGCATTTTTTTCTTCGCCGCTTTATCGTTGGAACACAAGTCATGCATCTGTACACCACGACCCGAAGATAGATATGCATGACCGACTATTTTTTTTTTTCGTTTCGCAGCTCAGATGAAACATAAATTATCCTAATCGAATGACCCGAATAGGTTCACTGCGTTTCGCGGCTAAGGTCAGTCGGGTATATATATAGGTTCGTTTGTGAATACGTCGTGCATGCTTTCCAAGCCTGCAGTGATGCATGCAGCATTGAAAGAACACCATATGCATATCAGCATCTGCACTGCGTGTTACGTCATGAGTTCTCCACGAAGAGAACGCGCCTGCATATGCTCTTTTTTTTTCTCCTTTTCTCTGTTGGCTGCGAAATGAATTGCCAATTAAAACTAGGGACACTTGATCAAGCAATGTTTCATTACCTAAAAGAAAGAACAGAAAATAAATAAAACAAATGCCAAAAAGAAAGGTAAAAAGATAATTAGGTAGATAAAGAAAAAGAGAACAAGTCAAAAAAGAAAACAGGTTAAGGCTCGACCTATAGAAACCCAGACAATTAGCCAAATAAATAAACAAATTAAAGAAAGACTGAAGAAATAAAGAAAGCAGGAAATAAGGAAAACCACCCGGAATGCTATTGGGCGCATTCGTGCACTTTTACACAGAAGGATTCACTTAGGGTGAAGGCAAAAGGCAAGCTATGCGCAATTATAAACGTTTATCATATAGACGAAAACAAACAATCAAAAGCGTCTTCTCGTATGACCTTGTGCGCTGATTCACCCCAGCCGAGCACCACATTAGCGGCTTGGCACGGTACGCGCCAGTACATAACTGCTGTAGCAATGCTGCTGGACGGCCGGTAGCGCCCGCTTCCGTGCACGGCGCGACGCTGTATACTGTATAGTCACACATGTGCGCGCGGATTCGGCGAGTCACGAGGCGACGACGATATGTAGGGGCAGAAGACGACAGCTTCCGTGCACGTTGTGCGGTGGCCTTTCATGCGCGCGGGCACTGCGTTTCCGGCTGCATGCATACGCTCGGCTGCTTCCATATACGAAGCAGAAAATAAAAAGGGGGTGCGCACTCGTTTCGCATAGCACGGCCGCGTGCAGCCTCGGCGCGTTATTCAATTCTTTGCGCTCACGAATTCCGGCAGCGGCATAACGCGACAAAAGAGACGCGAACCATGCTGCACTGCCCCGCGGAAGAAGCCTTTCTCTGCTCCATTCGGCGCACCACCAAAGAGACGAGGAGAAGTCGTGACTCGGCCTCCTGCAGGGTTAAGTGGCTGCGCGGGAGAAACAAAGGCACCCGATTACGGCGGCCAACCCGCGATAAGCTGCGTTTCGCTGTTTGCATTCACGCACGCCTCTCTAGCGCTGCGCTTCGCACTGCACTTACTTCTTCCCTCCGCGAACGATGATTAGCGTAATGGAGAGAGGGAGAAAGGGCTGTTAGCAAAAGGCGCCGGTCACGTGGTCCACGACTGCAGGCGTTGGATCACGAGCGGCGTGAGCTTCGAGTTTTGCATTACCACCGAGAGAGGGCGCTGTAGAGCACGCGTGCGATGCCGAAGTGAGGTTCATCTGTTTCCTAAGTTAGAGCGTCGTATAACGTTTTCTACGAGGCCGGCAAACTTACTTTGCTACTTGCGTCAAGACGGAAGTGAGCTTGTCTGGTCGTTCACACTACGAAGGGCTGGGGGTGACAAGCTCAAGGGCGGAAACTCATATAGTACACTCGTCATTCCGAAGACCCATCACAACACTCCAGTACAAAAGTTTTAAGTTCGCCCTACAACAGTTTTCCAAATAACCATCACGTGACCTTACTGTCGGAGAACCCGCAAAGTACGAGCTGTGCGTGGTGGAAGCTACGCAAGGTGGGGGGATAGGTGAAAAAGGTGGGCAAGCAGCTGCGTCAGAGCACGTTTAGACATCGCGATCACAAAATCAGCCAAACGCTGCACCCTTCCTGCGATGACGTAACTTGCCGAGGGGAGAGCGATCGATCGCTAGTCCACTTTAACACGTAATCGTGCATCAAATTCCGCGTACACTGCGACAATGTTTCGCTCAAATATTACCAGAGAGCCTCGACTACCGATAGGCAGCGTTTTCTGAGCACGTAAAAAATTGTAGCAGCTCTCCGATTTCAGCAGCCCTTCAAATCTCTTTAAAAACATAGTCGCTGCCAGTTGGCACGAAAAGCAAGAAGCACATGTCCACGAACCAACGTACTATATACAAAGCGACGCTCCAGAGAAGATGACATGGAGCGTCCTTGAATGCCACTTTTGGCACTCATGGGGAGCAGTACATGAAGTGTGGTTGACGGGCTTCAAAGAATCCCACAGACGTACAGAAATGGGAAAAAAAAATCGGCTGTTTGTAATTCATTACAGAGAGCTACCATCCGTCTATGTCTGCGTACAGTTGACGCGTTGGAAACTGCTCGAGACTTGAGTGACAGCGAAGCACGGAGGTCGACGACCCGAGAGAAATACCCTGAAAACTGTCCTTATCCTGAGACTTCTTTCGATAGTTCGAGCTTTTTCATTCATCTTCGAGCCGTCAACGTGTGACAGGACGGCTTCTGTGGGAGAGAGAGAGAAAAAGTAAGCGAATGAAACTGTGGTAAAGGCACTGGAATGATGGCACAGGTGCGCGGGCTGTTGCTGCTGCAGCAGTAGTAAGTAGTAGTAGTAGTAGTAGTAGTAGTAGTAGTAGTAGTAGCAGTAGTAGTAGTAGTAGTAGTAGTTGTAGTAGTAGTAGAGACAGAGAGAAACAGACAGAGAGAGACAGAGAGAAAAAGACAGAGAGAGACAGAGAGAGACATAGATAGATAGATAGATAGATAGATAGATAGATAGATAGATAGATAGATAGATAGATAGATAGATAGATAGACTAGATAGATAGATAGATAGATAGATAGATAGATAGATAGATAGATAGATAGATAGATAGATAGATAGATAGATAGATAGATAGATAGATAGATAGATAGATAGATAGATAGATTCCTCAAGAGATATTCCTCTTGAGGGATAATGATAGATAGATAGATAGATACGACCCCTGAAAGATGCGAGAGCAATGCGAAGCGAAGGAGGTCGTGAAAGAGCAGCGCCTGTTAAGGCTCCTTCGAGCTAGCGTCAGGACCCCGCGCGACGCAGGCGGTCTTGGAAGTTAATTTAAGGCGTGGCACTCCCCCTCCTGGATGGTGACGAGCGTCAGGCCGCGGGCGTAGCTTGATTGGAAGCTGTTCATCACCGCGGGGTACGTGGCTCCAGGAAGGCGTCGTCGTCGTGATCGTATCCCCGGCCGCGAGCTCGACTTACATCGTCTAGGCGGGGACGGAGGCCATCGCTCACGGGTGCGTGAACCTCAGAATCCTAACTATAGTGTCGAGGTCCCCAATGTGAAGTGACGACTATATGGCCGACGTGAGAGTATACAGTAATTGTGGCTACACAGGAAACTGCACGCAATTTCGCCTAATTTCACTACGTCTATGGGCGCTAGAAGAGGGGGAGGGGATTGCGAAAGGAGCACTCGCTCCCCACCCAAGCTACACTACAGCCCCCCCACTTCCATCACCACGACGTAACACAGATTTTCACCCCGAAGACGAAATCATGCTGATGCCCGTGGCCACATCGTGACTCAATCGGGTAAAGCCATCAGCCGTGAACTGATTACCACGAAGCGAATGTGACGCATGAGCGATGACGACAGGGATGTAATTTACAGAGTCTATCTGTCTTATACCACTTTTCTTGTATCAACCTTAGGGTATACAGCCAGCCAAGCGCGCGTAACCTCCCAACAGAGCTTCCTCTCCCTCTCTAGTTATGCGATGCAATAGAGCTCTCTCTCTCTCTTTCTTTCTCTCTCTTTATCTAGTCATGCCATGATCGTACTCCTCTCACAGAGTCGATAGACTAAATGAACAAAGGCGTGTCCTCCATCAGGGCGAACGGCGGTACGAGTTACGAAGAATAATGATTGCCACACTAGGCTCAAAGGCCCTAGGGGATGAGGCGTAAGACAGCCTGAGCAGTCGCGGATAGCACTTCAAGTGACTTCCGCTACAGTTCCCTCGTCGTGCATATCCCTGGGAAGTCTGATCTCCAATGACGGAGAAGGTGCTCGGGAGGCAAGAATCGCGCTACAGGGTACAGCGTTAATCCGAATTCGCTACACAGTTTTTGTCTTTGTACTACCATGGTTCGCGTGCTGCTTATCCCAAATCAATTAGGTAAAAATATAACTATGACGTATTACGGAGACGCAAGCGGATAACGCATGATTACGTCCTCTTTCACACCGCGGCTAGTCATAATCACTAACCCGAAATCACTAGCTTAACTATGTAATCACTAATGTCACGCATCGACGCCACTGAGTTGCAGTATTCAGTCACTAGCGCAACCCTTACGCGCACGCGTTTAAGACGAAGGCCTCTCGCGTAACTACATGACACGCGCACTTACCTGACACGGCAAAGCAGCACGTACCCTTTAATATGCGGAGCGAAAATTGATTCTGTAATGTTGTTCACGCGCGGTAGTCAGCGAGATATGCACGTCGTTCTGCACAAGCTGCGGTCTTTCACGAAAGGATAGAACGTCAGTGCTTACCGTCAGTACAGAGACGCTTGGACCGTGAACAAGCTATCACACGCCGTTCCTATTTTATTTACTTTTTCAGAAGGGGGGGGGGCATAAGGGGGACATCGTTTCATAAACGGATTTCACTATGGCTATCGTTCACATTGCTCACTAAAATCCGCTGTGGCTCCACTCACAGGGCCGCGGCGCACCTGCCCCCTTCCGTGAGAGACAGCCTTGTTAACTGGTTTTCGCTTGAACAGTAAACGTTTTCTGGGCAAATAAATACTACGCATAAGTAGTGTTAAAGGTTCATCGTACTATCCTCATCATCATCAGCCTGACTACGCCCCCTGTAGGGAAAAGGCCTCGCCCATGTTCCGCCAGTCAATTTGGTCCTATGCTTGCTGCTGGTACTTCATACCCGCAAACTTACTAATCGCATCTGCCCACCTAACTTTGAGTCTACTTCTCACCCGGTTGCCTTCTCTGGCAATCCAGTCAGTTACCCTTAATGACTGCAGTGGTTATCCTGCCTACGCGCTACGTGCTCGGCCCAAGTCCATTTCTTTTTCTTGATTGCAACTATGATATCCTTAACCCCGGTTTGTTCCCTGGCCCACTCTGTTCTCCTCTTGTATCTTAAGGTTACCGCTATCATGTTTATTTCAATCGCTCGCTGCGTCGTTTGTAAGCCTCCAGGTTTCTGCTCCGTAGCTAAGTACCGGCAAGATGCAGCTGTTACATAGCTTCCTCTTGAGGGATAATGACAATTAACCAGCCATGTTTCCAGAATGCTTGCCGAATGTGCTCCACCCCCTTCCCACTCTTCTAGTTAGTTCAACCTCGTGGTTCGGCTCCGTGCTTACTACCTGTCCTAAGTAGAAGTACTCTTCACAACTTAAAGTGCACTGCTACCTATGTCGAAGCGCTGTTCTCTTCCGAGGTTGTTGGACATTACTTTCGTTTTGTGCACATTAATTTTAGGACCTACCTTTTCTCCCCTACTTGTCTAATTCTGTAATCATGAGTTGCAAATCGATCCCTGACTTACTCAGCAATGCAATGTCATCGACGAAGCGCAGGTTACTAAGAAACTCTCCATTAACTCTTATCCCTAACTGTTCCCATACTGGGCCTCTGAAAACCCCTTGTAAGCATGCGGTGAACTGCACCGGGGAGATCGTATCCCCTTGTCTTACACACTTCTTTGTTGACATTCGGTTACTTTTTTTATGGAGCACTATGGTGACAGTTGATCCGCTGTAGATTTCTTCCAGGATATATGCTTCATCAACACCCTGATTCCGCAGTGTCTACATGAAGTTGATATCTCTTCTGAATCAAACACTTTCTCATTATCTATGAAGGCTATGTACAGCGGTTGAATGTATCCTGGGCATTTATATATCAAATGATTAATAGTATGACTGTAGTCGATTGTTATCATCCTTGTTTCTTTGGTTGACTGAGTTCCAATGTTGTCTTGATTCTGTTAGCAATTATCTTTGTGATTGGCTTGTATAAGAAGGAGAGGAAGCTGATCGGCGGTATTCTTCGACTCTTTGTCGTCCCCTTTTTGATTGATTAAGATGATGTTAGCATTCTTTCAAAATTCTGGTACCCTACCCGTCAGGAGACACCTCGTAAACAGAGTGGATAGTTTTTCTAACACAATAAGTCCTCCATCTTTCAGCAGGTTTGATGTTACCTGATCCTCACCAGCAGCCATGCCTCTTTGCATTCCCTCCGAGGCTTTCCTGATTTCTTCTGTCTTTAGTGGTGGGGTGTTTTCGGTGTTAATGCTAGTTTTTATGCATTGTGGACGTGGTTGTCCCGGCTACTGGACCGATCTCTGTAAAACTCCTCCGCTACTTTAACTATCCTATACATTCTGGTAGTTACTTTACCTTCATTGTCCCTTAGTGCATACATCTGGTTTTTGCCTATCTCAAGTTGCCTTTTCACTGCTTTGACGCTTCCTCCGTCGTTAATATACCTAAACCTGAAGTTCTGCGAAGCAGTGACGTCAGCATACCGAACGAAATCGATAAAGACAAATTGAAGTTTACACTGTGGGTGTGTCAGCACATTTAAACATATGATGTGGTACTGCCCCCCCCCCCCCATACTTAAAGAACTCAAGGCGCCAACCCAGCCAAGATAGGACTTTTATTCCGCCATCAAAAGTACGGATTATCAGCGTCAGCGTCGGACAATCTAAGGTACACGCTGCCACGGCACGTGCCGCGGGCAGGTACTCCCCAAGGTGTATGTATAAACTCGTATCGTAACTTCCGTAGAAGACCATGCGGGTATCCAGTAGTTGGCGGCTCGTTGCCCCTGTCGCCATCTACGTATAGAGGGGAAAACTAAGAAAAAATAAATGATAAAAAACGAAATATGCTGTCACAACCGGAAGTGGTAGCGACGTCGTGCATTTGCCCTAGCTCATATACATGGCGCGAAATTGAAAATGTTCTGAATTGCTGTTCTTTTACGCGTCGTTATAAGTACGCGATTTTATTGCGCCTTATGGCCAACAAGATAGATTGAGGAAGCAAGATTGTTTTATTAGCCAAATAGTGTACTTACAATGTGCACAGAAAACTTCGCAGAAGAAATTGTGACACAACAGCGCACGATCGATAGTTTGAAAACTCACTTTGCCCAATCGTGAAAAAACCACTGCAGCGAGACAGCAGTCTTGAGAATATCGTTTTGGCAACCATATATACACAGCGTCTCGTTGCTTAACGTGTCCCATTCATTGCCACCAAAGGTGAGGGCAGGCCGGCCGTGCGCCAGCGAAGACAGTCAGTCGCAGGAGCGGCTGTATACACATTCTGTGAACTAGTTCAACTCTGTAATGTCACGCCCGTGAATAGCACGCAAGGAAATAAACAAACTACAGAAGGTACGAACGAAACCACCACACAGAAGTGAGCGATGCGTCGTTGACCCGGCAATGCGCCGAACTAGACACTGAGAGCAGGTTGCCTGGATACACCCCCCTTCATGCAGCCTAAAAGTGAGGCACGCAACCATTTAGCTAAAAGTAACACAAATCATAAAGTATGTTTATATAGTTAACTTCGGCAAAATTAAATTACTATTCGAAAAAAAAACATTCTATTGGCTTTTTACTTTTGTTTATTATTCCCCTTCTCACCTAGTCGCGTTCTAATCGTCGGCGGGCGTTGATGCCTGTGACAACAGAATTTCGACACTTTTCATTCGAAGTTTCGCGAACGATATCGTCTGACCATGTCTGTTCCAACGTGGGAGCGGCCCACGGGAGGGGGGGGGGGGCTAACACCCGGCTGTCTTTTCTCGGAGGTCCATACAGTTATTCATCTATCTATGCAGATTCTTCGTTGTAGGGACATCGATGATTGTTGGCGGAACTGCCTTTTTTTAGGGGCGAAGCTGCTATTAGTCTAACATTGTCCTTTTTCAGGCGTAACCGGCCCGACAGACAGACAGACAGACAGACAGACAGACAGACAGACAGACAGACAGACAGACAGACAGACAGACAGACAGACAGACAGACAGACGGATGGACGGACGGACGAACAGACAGACAGACATGCGGACGGACGGATGGACGGACAGACAGACAGACATGCAGACGAACGGACAGACAGACAGACATGCAAACGGACGGATGGACGGACAGACGGACATACAACAGACGGACATACAGACAGACAGATAGACATGCGATCGAACGGACAGACAGACATGTGGACGGACGGATGGACGGACAGATAGGCAGACAGAACAACAGACGGACATACAGACAGACAGACATGCGGACGGACTGACGGACAGACAGACATGCGGACGGACGGACGGACAGACAGACATGCGGATGGACGGACGGACAGACAGACACAGACATGCGGACGGACGGACAGACAGATAGACAGAACAACAGACGGACAGACAGACAGACATGCGGACGGACGGACGGACGGACGGACGCTTCCCCCCAGTCACCATCATTCAGTCTGTGGATATGCTGTGATTTTTGTTTGTAGTATTCGTCATTATGTCTGGCCGGCGCACCAATTGGGGCTCCTCACCCACCCATATTTCCGGAGCCCTCCACTACGGCGTACTTCATAATCATATCGTGGTTTTGACACGCAAAACCCCAGCTACTACTTAGGAGGCAATTAATTACGAATATTTGCACACAGATGGATAGCGCGACGATCGTGATGGCTTCAGGGCGTTTAATCTCTGTCGACAATGGTTCTGAGCAGATCAGTGAACAGAATAATCACTATTGATTCGCGGCCAGCAGAGCTGGAAAGGCCGTGCACGCACGAACGAATCTTCGCCTTCACGCTCTACAAGTTAGACAACCATGATATAACGCATAAACTAAGTCTCAGACCTATGTTCCAGTGAACGTCGTGTGTGTGTGTGTGTGTGTGTGTGTGTGTGTGTGTGTGTGTGTGTGTGTGTGTGTGTGTGTGTGTGTGTGTGGGCGCACACGGGTTAGCTAGTAAAACTATAACAGAAGGAACTGTAGTTGTACGTATTCCCTGTGTTTGAGCGGACAGATTATATTCATTGATTTTTCCTTTCTTTTCGTGTCCTGCCTGTTCGGCCATCTGTACAAGTCCCAAGTTTCCATGCGGAAGTTAAGCTGGCTAACTACTCTGGCTTTCATTCCTAACTGCTTTTTCTGTTCTGTGCATTATATAAAGCAGTAACTCCCCAGCGACTGCTATTTATTATCCGTAGCGCACTAAGTGGAACTCTATGGCAATGTCTCTCGCTCAAGCGGCCGCCTCTACAGGTCTATAGCACGGCCGCTTTATTGAGAACCGTCAACGACCCCCCCCCCCACCCACCCTCCCTTTTTTTAACCCGTTACTCTAATTCCACCAGTCATGTCTTTCTGTTCCATAAACGTTTTAAAGAATTTATTATCCTTGTTGCTAAACATACCACCAACCCACTCCGTGTCACTTGATGATAATAGATGAGCAGATAATAGTGAGGACTTCGCACAGCTCTCCCTCTGTGAATCATGCAGCTGCAGGGGTTTTTCCCTGCACCGTCTCAAGCTGGCTACCCGGCATATCTGGCCAGCTTAGCTGGACTGATTGTGGCCTGTCGCCGTTCACTCGGCCGACAGACCCTGGTCAGAACAATCATCCAGACGGGGACAAAAGCGCTAAAGCCACCGCGAACGGCGCGGCATCCAGGCGCACGCGTATAATCCGCAATAAATCCCTCTTACGAGAGAGAGAGAGAGAAAGCAACAAAAAGATGCCCGAAATGTATTGTTGCATAAGCCGCTTCTTTACAAGCCGTCTGTCTCGTCAGTGGATTAGGTATTGCAGACAATACAGCGTGTGTTGAGAGAGGCTCCAAGGATATCGTCGAGCAAGCAGTCAACTAGCGGGTACAACGCAGAAGTCGGAACTTCAAAGAAGCGTATACGGCTAGAACCACAGGCCCTATGATATAACCGGCGAACAATATGTAAGGGAGTTTTGAAATAGCGTATACGCTAAGTTAGCGTTCGTTGCGGTCGCCCACTATTCCCGCCTATGAGACCGCGCAAGCCACGGTTATCGTGCGACGCATACGCAGTGGCGCTAAACGCTAGGACAAAGCGCTAACGCAAGGCCTTGCGAACGCTATTCGAAAACTCCCTATTTTTAGCGGCGATTACGCCTGACGTGCCCATCCATTCATATATACGTGTGCACGGGGCTGGTAAAGCGAAGGCAATGCAGCTGGGGCACAGAATTCGACGGCGCCACGAAACGCCTTTGCCTTAATTAATATCGTGCAGCTACTACATCGTGCAGCTACCACACCTCAGGATGACCGCGCGTTAACGAACTTTCGAATGTCAACGTCACGGAACCGCCGCATGCAGACAAACGCGACAGCAGCGTCGTTCTTGCGACTGCAACGAATTCGCATGGACGACACCAGCATCCGCATTCTTAAACTGCATGCATGTACCGCGAACGTGCTCCATAAACAAATACATATGATGGCCGCGCAATTGTTTAATGCACGTTTCTACCACCTCCACAGGCCATCCTGGTTTTCAGATCTAATAAACCGCTTTTTTTTTTTGCTGTCCTCGTACACGCGCGCCGGCAGGTATAGTCATGCGACCGGTACGGGCGAACATAACTGCATATTCAGTGTAGCATATATATTCATAGCCACGTTACCTTTGCACCCCGACAATCCCCTTCACGCTTATGCCACCCATTACGCTTGCAGACCTGCACGGCAGGTTACTACTCCCGATTGATTGATTGATATGTGGGGTTTAACGTCCCAAAACCACCATATGATTATGAGAGACGCCGTAGTGGAGGGCTCCGGAAATTTCGACCACCCGGGGTTCTTTAACGTGCACCTAAATCAGAGCATACGGGCCTACAGCATTTCCGCCTCCATCGGAAATGCAGCCGCCACAGCCGGGATACGAACCCGCGATCTGCGGGTCAGCAGCCGAGTATAATAAGCCCCTAGACCACCACGGCGGGGCTAATACTCCCGAGTTATAGCATACAGAGCTGAACTGCGCGCAGAAACGCTGAACCTGTTCAGCCATGAGACTGTATAGTATCATGCGCAGCCACTTATGAGACCGGGAGCACGGCCATTTTTGTTTACGCACGAATAGTCAAACTGAGACGAACCTCGCCATCCGTTTTCCCTTTATTAAGTGGAAATGGAACCTCTTCTGCCGACGAAGTATCGAAACCATCGACACGGCTTGCCGTACAGTGAATTCAACTGTTAATTGGGACACAAGATATGCAGATAACGTGCAAGCTTTCCCTCTTACGAATGTGCAGGTTGTCAGCTTTGGAGCCGAGGACTATACACCTAGTACTGTTGTTGTGCTGTTCACGTCTGTATAGTGCAGTGCAACAGCCTGACTGCGTGCAGTCTGCGCACTGGAGCATTCCAAACGAGTGCCACGCGTTATAGCACTTTTTTCTTAACAGCAAACCACACCGCACACGTAAGTAACGCCCACCTGGCATTGCGCCCTGCGCTTAAAAGCTGATCCGAGCGATAACTAATAAGCAAATTAAGAAAATGTAAGCAAGGAGAGTTCCGAGTGCCGGCAAAAAAAAAAAAAAAACAGAGAGACATAACGGCGAAGTGTCGACAGGCACCCAATATTGCGATATAAAACCCACGCGTGCCGAGTGCTATGTAGATTATGCGATATGACGCACAACTACACGTTACGCCAGCTTAGCCATTACTTGCCACCGACCTAATTCAAAGGAGGATGCAATTAACGGTCATCGTCACCACCGTAGAGAGATGGAAGTTGTATACGAATCCCGGGTGGTTCCAGAATACTACCCGCATATATACGGGAGGACGGAGAGCTGAGGCTAGTCAGCATGCTACCATCCTGAACGAAATAATAAACAGTGCGAAAGACGACGAAAGCAGCACACATGTCGCGACACACTGTACTGAAATAAACGGGCGGAGTGCTAAATAAGCGAGGATAACGACATAACTGCGCACCCTACGGGGCACGACAAAAGCCGGGTAAATTACTACGGATTCCGTCATTGGCAGAATGCGCCCGGGGCGCGAAATTGACATTGTTTTCGTGAACGCGTCTTTTATCGGGGGCGCGAAGCTTATCTTTTACGAGGTGTCAGGTTTAATTATACGGACTACAGGAAACGCACTGGTGCTGTTTGAAAGAGCACGGCCGCACACGCAACTCGAGATCTATATCGATTATACGCATCGGGCTGATGTTGTCGTTGGCTAACGCGAAATTAGGGACACGTTTACGACTGCACGGGGGGCCCCTCCGGGAATTTCAGTCGGCGGGCCACACTGATTACTTCCCATTACGTTTGCCCCGCAGCATTCAAACTGGCTTCATTGTTTTTTTTTTTCTTTTATGTATTTCTTTCCTTATTATACTTCTGCCGACTGCTTCGTCCACCGCGATCCATCATCCGCATAGAACAAGCGGCGTCCTTTTTCTTCTTTCCTCTTTTTTATCTCCACACAAACTGCGCGACAGAAGGTATCCTACGGCACGCGCACAAGTATCTACTATAGTCATACATGGCTGTTGTGCAGCTGTGAGCGCGCGTGCCTCTTTCCATGGATCAGTCTCTTTCCACGATTCTCACGCGGGAAATTGTTTCGGATTTGTGTCGCGCACGATTTGACGCATGGCCAAGGAAAGACCACTCGATCGCGGCGGCGGTAGTCGTTTGTCACACTTCCCGTGTGGTCCTCAGCTATAAACTCCCGATATAGTATACAGTACAGTGACTGTGACGTCATCATGACATCCTACACAGTCGTCCTCCATATGTCGATATTCGAACGCCGATCTTATTACGAGTTTTTGATGTGGGCAAACGAATGAGCACAATATCTGTAAATTACAGCCGAGGTTTATATCAGTCGTCGTACACGTGCGGGCTTATCAAGTGGTGAAATTAGCAGCGTGTTGGGTCAGTTTTGTCCAGCCGCCTTTATAATAATTAGTGTTGAAGCTTTACGAGCCAAAACCACAATTTAATTATGAGAAAAGCCGGGTCAGAAGGCTTGCGATGTTACGACCACCTCGAAATCCATTAGCACGCACTTAAACCAAGCTATACACGGGCGCCCCTTGCCTTTCTCTTTCATGGAAATGGCGCAGCCATGGCTGGAAATCGATCCCGCCTCCTCAAGCTTAACAGCACGACAGCTATAACTTTCTGGGCGTAGCCCAAGGGTGGGTGAGGGGGAGGGGGGGGGGCAAAAAATTGTTTGACTGTTTTGCAAGACGAACAGAAGCGCGTAGTATACTATAAGATACTCCGTGGCGTGCTAACTGCGGGGGGGGGGGGGGGGGTCTTGCTTTTATTACCTCTTAAGTGACCACAGTGGTTTAGCTAGCTCCACGGTGTATATTTCCAGCATAGTCTCAGCCCAATCTTAGTACACGCATTGCACAATCGTGTATCGTAGCGGCTCGCTCATGATGGCGAGGTCTCCGAAGAAATCGCGCGTTTGGCGAACCTTTTTTTTTCTTTTTCTGTCAATACGGGCAAATACAATTTTGCTACTTCGCCCTCTAGGGTGTGTGTCCTGGCCCGTTTAGCGTATCCAGGGCTACGGGTCCATAGAGTTTCCTGATATACACTAGAGAGAACTCTGGCGCTAGTGTCTATGGGAGCTGCAACGCACGGCGCTTCAGCGAGCATGGGAATGATGGGTAGGACACACATTTGTCTAATCTTTGTACTTCTCGCCTGCTTTTGGCACCGTGTGTGTTCGTGTGGCTTGAAGCTTTTTTTTTTCACAAAACAAAAATCAACAAATGTTCAGCGATTCCGATTCACCACCTTATTCTTTTAGACTTACCTTTCCAAATCAGGTCACGAAGTTCAAAAGAGTTTCTTTCTTCAAAACTAAACCGAAACAGAGCAATAAACGAAGCCGCAAGTACGATTCGCCCCTTGCGCAAGTACGAAGACGACGCAAATGTGTGTATTACCCATCATTCCCATGGTCGCTGAACGATCGCAGCGACAGAGTCCCCTCTACTTATATTAGGAAACTCTATGTACGGAACAAGATGCCTTCGTCTCCAATTGCGATTAGAACAAAACGCCAACCCCTAGCATACACTTGCGAGATCGAGCAGAGTCGCCGCCTGGCGGCAACTGGACGAAGATGCGAAGTGTGCATTGCTCCGTGCGTCGTCTGCTAGCCATGTCGTGTTTCTATGTTCGCGTACGTCACGCACGTTCTCAAAGTGTGGTTGGTCCGGTCATGTCAGCACGAGTGTAGCTGTTTCTGCGTATGCCTCAAACGACGTACGAAAGCATTTGGTCTCGCTCGGCTGCTAATGCATTGTAATAAGATCGGCTAGTGCAACTTTCCAGAGTGCTGTTTATTGTCCTCGTATACCTCCAATTACCAAAATATTTTAAGGGTGGGTGCCGCTTTGTGTTTCAAGCACATCGCAAAATGCTCTTGGCGTCCTCCCAAGCATGAGGACTATTAAATGGTGTGCGAATGCAGCGTTTTATAGCAACTATGTTGTAAAAGAAAGAGAAAAAAAAACAGACTCTAGGTCAAGCATTTGCGCGTTGTTGGTAGATGTACAGCTACGGCACTGTAGATTATCGATCATGCGAGGAGCCTCAGTATGTTTATCTGGCGGCGTTACCACTACATAGAGATATTACTGCCACACAAACACTGACACATCGGTACTTAAACTGTACTTAACACAGAGTTAACGTGCACAAACGTGTGCTTAGATTTAAGAACGCTTTCAATAGCCCAGACGTTGAAAATTAATTCAGACGGCATGCCTTATATATAATGTCGCATGATATCACTGAATATTTCATCTTTTTTACATTGTGTTCAGCGTTTGTGAGGCATTGTTAGTGACCGACGGAAGGCAGTGGCCATTTTTTGTCTGAAAAAAAAAACATGCTTACCCAATTAATCAGGCCTTTGTTGTAGCCCTGTCAAGCTTGTAATCCCTCGATGAAAACTTTCTGCTGGACTTTTATATAAAAGTTCTTATATTCTTACTGGTGCAAGTACATGTGCGTACAGATGGTAAACGCAGTGTAGCGCAAAGCGCCGTCAGCAATTAAGCTTTCTTGAATTGACTAATCGACTGTCACACTTTTCATGGCGAACAAAATTAGAGCAAAAAAAAATCACATGCATAAAAGTCAATGGTGGCACTGAACTAATGCGGGCTTCCTACAATCTTTCTTTCTGTTTTTTTTTTTGTAGTATGGAGATAACAAAGATGTAAATAAGTAGTTCAGTCACGCTACAGCAGTGCTTAGCAGACGGAACACAAGCTAAACACGTACAAAGAACACATCAAAGGCGTGATTAAGTGCGAAAGCGTGAACAGAGTCACCCAGGGCAAGCATCCCTGTGAAAGGCAGAACGTGTTTTACTCGCGGGTAATGTCAACGTTGCATAGGCGTCATGCACAGATTCAGTGGAGAAGATCGTATAGATATTAACAGCAACTGTAGTCAACGCATTTTATTCGCCGACAATAGGCGAACACCACACGCCATGAAGCGCCGCTGCATGTATTTGTTATACGCGCCGCCGACTACCTATCCACACTTATGCGGGAACATTGCTGCCACCTATAGCCGGATCTCGCAGCGAATACTTGGACGCCATCGGCTATATGCAAACGCACGCCCGTATACGTGGCAATGGACGCGCGCCACTTTCGATCGGCAATTTGCATCCTGCAGCAGAGCAAGAGCGATCGGCGAGCCGTGCACAGCACCGTTTGTCTACGGGGCAGCGCTGTAAGCGTGGCCAAATAAGGCACGCGCACGGCCGTTAGTCCCGGCTATATTACGGCGGCAACGTGTCACGCCGCGGGGTAAGTAGGGCACCGATCGGACGGGCCCAAAACTTTCTCCGCTCGAACACACGGTGCTGCGGGTGGAAGAGTTGCGATACAAGCGCCACCTGCTCGACGCCGGCGTGCAAAGGGCAAAGGTCCCGACCTGTTCTTCACCGAACTGTTGTTTTCGAACTTTCCACGTTCACGCACTCGCAGACACACGCACGCGCCGACTACGCTGGCGTCGGAAGATCCTCTCGACAACGGGCAATCGCTTTCAACAACCTCGACCCTCCGAACAGGTGCACTGTGTGTGCTCCATGATATACGGGCAGCGGCTGGCACAGATGCTCGCCGCTAATTGGCGCGCGATGTACGCATCCGTCTGCGAGAGTGAGTGAGGCCATTCTGACGGTGTACGCGGAGGACGTTTAGCCATGCATGCGGAAATCGTTGCCGTAAACAACCCAAACCGGGGTCCACGTTTCATGCTGAGACGCTTGGCTAAGTTAAACTACATGCACTGAATTTAGCAAAATAAAAACACCGTATGCAAACAGCGTAGGCACAGCTACAGACTGTATACATTACATGCTAAATCATAAAGAACATGAACAAACAAACAAACTGCACCCAATTTTATGCATACCTGTCTTAAGTGCGGCAGAAAAATCCGCTTATATATACCAGCGCGCATACAGGCCAGCCCAATCTACGCGAGCAGGCAACATACTAACGCCGGTCAGCACGAACGTGTACATCTGATGACGAAAGACTAAGCACAGTGCGTCTCTTGAGGAGGAACGACAAGGCATTCTCGACAAAAACAGAAAGGTATTCCAAGAAGACATCTTTTCGAACGAGTCAAACATACCTAAGGAAAGGGAAGATGTTGGTGCAACGGACAAGCAAGGATGTCATGATGATAATGAAAACTTAATTCAGGTCCGGAGAGATGCAAGAGATATGCTTCAAAATGCCAGCAGAGACTCCCTGCACATGTTCTTTAAAATACAACGCCTAGCTAGTTGTGCGACAGCCTTTGAAGTCACGGCGCTCAGAAAAGAGCAACGCGGCCACCGTCGACAACGTTCTTACTATATGCTGATGAAGTTCGCAATGAAATCTACCCACTTGCAAAGCTTATACAGCACGCAGCCTTCCAAGGGTTTCGCCGCAAGTACCCTTTTCTGCAGAAACGGGCCCGGCCCAGTTCACGAGCGTATTCTCTTCGTCTCCCGCAGCCGTGTGGCAAGGTGACATCTTCCTGCGGTGGCGACCCGGTTTCCTGCATGCGACCCTCTATTTTCTCGCCGTGGCCCCACAAGCGAACCCTGCCTGCAAGAGTACAACAGAACTGGAAGGCTCAGCGGAGAGAGCAGCCGACGGCTGGTCATACCCCCGCGGCATGATGATGAGCCGCGCACCTGCATCCGAGAAGGCGAGCCTCTATACACTCAGCACGCGTGCGTCGTTTTCCAGCTGCAGGCGGCGACATCATTCAACGGCCCGGTCTAGACGCTGACGGGACTGCAGCGATGCTGCGGGAGAGGCGCTTTCAGGCTGCAGACGGCGCATATATGGGCATCGGGACACGGGATGATGCCGTGGAATCCGCGGAGTCTGGAGGCGATCTTATTGCTCGTTCCGTGCAGGAGAATCTTCACAGCGCGCGCTCACTCGAAGTAGAGAAGGGGGGAGCGCCGGTTAGCCCAAATCGCCCCGTTTCGTACCCGCTCGCGTCTAAACTTGCACTCGTATCACTCCGAATACGCGGCAGGGTGGGAGTCGTCCAAGTGCAAAGCTATATACAGGCACCACATTCCTGCCCTGTCTCTGTTTTTTTTTTTCGCGCCGTTTCTCGTCAATACATTCGCATCAATTAACGCGTATTAAGGCATTTTAATTAACGAGAGAATCATTTCAAGCTGCAATACCCAAGGCTATACCAATGCAATGACAAAAACACTTCCGTCGGAGACACCTCGTAGCACAGGATCCAATGCGACAAAGTTCACGCGAGAAAATGTTGGGCGTGAGATCCGCAAGCCTACGTTTTAACGCGATAGCGTTAGAGAGCTCGTGTCGCAGAAATCCCGCGTCGGCCCCGTTGGTTGTGAGCGAAAAATCGCCTGTGAGCCAAAAAGCAAGCTACAGAGATCACCGCGGGAGGCCGCTACTTGTCCGTGCACGCACACGTGATCACACTGAAGAAGACAGAAGAAGCCGCGCATCCGAAAAAAAAAAAGTGATCAAGGTCACAAAGCGCGGTAGTTTCTTTGCCCCTGCCACCCCTTCCTGCTTAGCATCCAGCGCTTTCGTTGGGACGACAGAAGATATAGTGCAATCGCAACATGCGACAAACCCTTGTAACTCCACTCGCACTGGACGGATTATTAACATTTTTGCGGCGTTGAATTCGTGAGGCAATAAGCTCTTCTAGTGAATTCATTCCATGGTTACTTGAAAAAGTGTTTCAGTGCCCCTTTAACGCGTTTTGTTGGACAAGTGTCACGACGAAACGAGCCCACTCGGCGATTTGTAATCGCATTTGGGAAGCCTCTAACTACGTCGAAAAAGGCCGGGATTGTGCAGCCATCTCCGCTAAAAGCATACAGGAACTTTCAAACAGCTCTAAATATGGACAACTATGTCCATCTAGCGGCAAACATATCATGCCTTTCCAGAGGCGTTGGTCAAGCAAACAGCAAACGCTAGATAATGTGCTGCTATCTGTGAGTCATTGTGAGACTCTTTATGGCCTCCGAGATGGCGAGCGTGCGGCGTGTATCTTGGAGGCCACGCGACTCTTGCTTTAGATCAACAACCTGTATGTACCATTCGCCCGCGCCCGCTGGTACGATCTACTGTGTGCATGTGTGTGTGTGTATTTAACAAAACATATCAGTAAGCATGCACTTAGCGGTTGAAGGGGGCCCACTAGGGGCCGGATTTCAACTCTAAAATGCGGAGCTTAAGGGTCTCGAATTTGTTTAATTGGACACTCTAAAACATATAGTAAGAGAAAGGGAGGGTAAATGGGTATGAGAAGAAGTAACGAAAATGAATGCAAGTAAATATGTTCTTCGCTTTTCTTTCCCCCCGGCGCTACATAAGTTCCATGTTGCTCAAACTGCCACTTATGGCCGCGGTGTTCACGGAAAAAAAGGTGTGTGTGTGTGTGTGTGTGTGTGTATGCGTGTGTGTGCGTGCGTGTGTGTGTGCGTATGCGTGTGCGTGTATGCGTGTGTGTGCGTGTGTGTATGCGTGTGTGTGTATGCGTGTGTGTGTATGCGTGTGTGTGTGTGTGTATGTATGCATGTGTGTGTGTATGCGTGTGTGTGCGGGCGTGCGTGTGTGTGTGTGTGCGTGTATGCATGTGTGTGCGCGTGTGTATGCGTGTGTGTGTGTGTGTGTGTGTGTGTGTGTGTGTGTGTGTGTGTGTGTGTGTGTGTGTGTGTGTGTGTGTGTGTGTGTGTGTGTGTGTGATAGAAAGAGATTGCTCTGCCGTCCATTAAGTGTAAAGCGGCGCGGAACACCGCAATGCCTCTGAAATCAAGAAGCCAGTGGCCTTGAGCAGGGAGCCCCCGAGTAGTTCGCCGCATCAAACGACCGGACTACTCGAAAAAGAAGACGCCGAGGAGAGAGAGATAGAAAAGGCGGACTGACCGGAAAAAAAGTTGCAAAACGGGAAGTCCGCGGCCATCAACAGGAGTCGAGACGGGGCGCGGCCGACGGGGGACACCGCCGCCGAAACGGTCGCCACGGCCGACGTGGCGGTGGTGGTGCACTGCGGCCCGACGAGAGGAGAGAGCGTGGTGCATTATCATGAGAGCCATGCGGCGCGGGTGCAATGACAGCCGCTCCCGCGCGTAAGCTCTCGGGCACTCCGTTTTGCAAGTTATTATGCGAGCAGACCAGCCACGATACGAGCGCGTATTCCTCTACATACAGCGTGCATGCATATAGTGGCAGGCTATGCACTCGCCGTTGCGTCTGTACGGGCGGTGCCCGTGCAGTCGGAGGCAGAAGCGCGCGGCTTCTGAGAAGCCAAGCTGCAGCTGCACGGGATGTTTCGGGTGATTTCGACAGCACGCTCACTACCCGAGGTACTCCCCGTTTCATTTAGTCAGCGTTTAACAGGCACTCAGCCAAGAGAATGTCGTGAAATGTGAATGGTGGCTGTGGTCCGTTAAGAACCTTGGATGTGGAAATATATGAGCGCACAAGGTAGAAGGAAAAGCAGTTGACAGGAAAGACGCTCGACTTACAACTGAAGTCTTATTAAAACTTTTATTAGAAAACATTGAATATTTTCTAATAAAAGTTCGGTTGTAAGTTGAGCGTCTTTCCTGTCAAATGCTTTTCCTTCTACCTTGTGTCCTCATATATTTTCACATTATGTTGTACCAACTGGCCCAGCATTCTACTTTATTGAACCTTGGATGTGTTTTCATCGGATCAGTAAGCTTTCAATATTGCAAAAACGCGCGTCGTATAAGTACGAATGGAGTAATCATTAAACGGACTCCTTTATTTGTTGGACACTACCAATGAAACCAAGTCAATAAAAGCACAGGGGCAATATTTATTGTTTTTTAACTGTAATGTAATGATTAGGAGTGTTATCGGAAATAATTAAGGAGGGCGAAAGCACACCCTTTTGTTTGGTCGCCCCGCCGCGGTGGTCTAGTGGCTAACGTACTCGGCTGCCGACCCGCAGGGCACCGGTTTGAATCCCGGCTGCGGCGGCTGCATTTCCGATGGAGGCGGAAATGTCGTAGGCCCGTGTGCTCAGATTTGGGTGCACGTTAAAGAACCCCAGGTGGTCTAAATTTCCCGAGCCCTCCACTACGGCGTCACTCATAATCATATAGTGGTTTTGGGACGTTAAACCCCACATATAAATCAATCAAATCAAAGCACACCCTTTTGTTTGGCCGAATTCGTATCTACAACCTTCAAATTGCGCGTCCGATGCTCTACTAATCGAGCTACAACAAGTGCGCCCCCTCGTCCACTTTTGATGGACGTTAACGTGCGCTTGATCCCGGGGAGTGTTCGCCAACGCCACTGGTACCCAAGACGGTGAGTAGAACACTTTTTTTTTCGCCAGAGGGCGTCACGTGGCACGTGATCCTAGAATTACAGTACCTCTACGTGATCCTCGCACGATTGGGGTGGCAGTTGAGCAATCAATATAAACTCTCGCGTGCTACTCATGGAGGAAGAAAAAAGTTGAGGAGAGGCCCTGAGGTCATTCTCTGTGAAGCCGTGTTGAAGCCGGAAGTCGGCCATATTGACTGGGCAGATTCTCCTCGCTCGTTTGTGTGTGCTTAGCGAAGTAGAAGGCACGTCTACCTCTCCGGCTAGAAAACCTCGTGCGCTGCACAGCACTTGTGTCGTAGCGATCCGAAACCGACGGAACGGGGCTTAACACGCTGGGCTAGCGCGATACCGTTGGCAAAATCATTTCGTCCGCGTATTAAACGTCGAGTGACAGCTCGCCGACACGGAAGCAAGCACAGGAGAACGCGTTCCGTAGATGCATTGACTACGGAAAGTGTGGCGCCTATGTTTTCACGACATTTATTCCCGCAATGTACAGACAATCCAACCAGCCGTGCGCCAACTTCTATGGTTGCACTCAGTCTGTGACGCGGCCGACGCGGCGGTCACCATAATCCACGGAAAAAAACACCAGCATTGTGCAACCGCGGTGACATTAAGCACGGTGCAAGTGGCACACGAAGGCGGTTGCTCTATCGCTGAGAGAACAATCCTGGGGGCGAGCATAGCAAGCGAAACAAAAGGTGTTTTCATACACACATGCAAGTTGTTGGTACATATATTTAACACAAAACTACATATGTGCACATGCCATCCTTATTTCGTGTTGCAAGAGACAAAGGTTTCATCCGTTGTCACAAGCAGCAACACTGCACAATCGTCACTGACCTGCAAGGCATTCGTCGAGGTTCCGTTTCGTCATGGTGCCGAAACGCTATTTCGGTGAGTACTTCAAATGCTTGATCCACGTCATGGGCCGCACGGTACACTTACATACGCGCTCGCTCTACGCACTGTTGAGGCCCCGTAGCTAACAACAGGTTCTGTAAACGTTCACAGTAGGAGTATACAACCGCCGGGAGAACACTGCGTAGCTAACAACGCTGCACAAAGCACGAATTTCGTCCTCCACGGCTCACTACGAGACCTACGGAGGAGCACATGCAGCCGCCGCTCACTGTTAGACCAGCTACACTGCACAACACGTAACCATAGCAACGCCGCCATAGTGCCCTTTGACAATCACGACGTCATTTCCTCCACAGTTTTCACGTACCGCATCGGCTGGGCATGCCCTTTCCTCTCATTCTTCCATGCGTGCATGATGCCAGCAATCTTGAGCTGGAACATCGAATTCATGCTAGATTAAAGATCATTTGTATGGATGTGCCGTACTGAATCGCAAGATATATATTTACGCTGGAGCATTTGGTGTCATGAACACTGTATCGCTAGGCAACAGAGTTTAGGCGATATACTGCTTTCAAACGTAATTTCATTGTCATCACTCATTTCGCTCACGAGTATACGCTCGAGTGCGCGAGCGTTTGTGCGTAGTGGCTTCACCGAAGTGCAGCCGAGTAGAGAGCGATAGCCTGTGATTTTACACACCAGCATGGACATGGGATCATGAGTGTATATATATATATATATATATATATATATATATATATATATATATATATATATATATATATATATATATATATATCTATATATATATATATATATATATATATATATATATAGTGAGAGAGAGAGAGCAAAATACAGCGCGACGACGTTTCACAAGGAGGGATATGGCCATCGGAGCAGTTCTCTCGCGAAGCGCTCCGCTGTTCGGCGGCAATGTCGGCCCCTCCACCTCATGGCTACTAAGCAAACTTTTTTCCCCCGCCCGCCTCCTATCTTTCTAGAATAACCGCGAAAATTTTGTCTCGAAGAAGGCAAGCCGCTAGCCGAAACGTAGACGTAATAAATGAAGTTCTCTGGAAGTGCCACCTGTCGCACTTTTATATACAAAAGTATACATCGATACTTTTTGTATATCTTATATATAGAAACAGCGCGAAACACCAGTACAGTAGATGGACACGTAGAACCACACGTAGCGCTACCTGTGGTTGTACTTGTGCATCTACATGTACTGGTATTTCGCACTGTTTGATGTTTCCGTTCACCCAACTAGTCCGCAAGTTGACCCTTCCTGATCATGAAGCATGCTGCCGTGAAGATGTAATACCGCTCACCTTGGCTCCAAAACTAAGTGCATGGACCTTCTTGCATTTCGTGCCCATCTACTAGAGGCTGCCGGAAATCGAACATGCGACCTCGTTTTCAGCAGCGCAAGGCGAGACTATGTACCGAGCCAGCGGTGCGGGGAGATCGTGCTTGGGTATCTATCTGGAAGAGCCGCTAACCACCGCGCACACTAATTGATGAACGATGCCCGCCCAGAATGAATGGACGACGCGGTTCGACGAACAATGAGCCGAGGGGGGGACGATATGGAAACGCGGAACGACTTCTTTCAAGCAGTCTACGTGCTGCGCGCCGATAAAGAAAGAAAAAACGGGAACCACGAGGGGGCATTGTGCGCCGCGTTCCACAAGAGCGCTTTAGACCTTACAGCCAAGATCGAAGATAAAACCCCGCAGGCGCGTCCTCCACGCGCGATCGTAAAAAGAACGAGGATGAGGGGCTAAGCGCGCGTATTTCTCACCGGCCGGCGTCAATGCAAACAGCGCCACGCTCGCGAAGAGCCAAGTCCGAACGGAACTCGATGAGCCATTTGATCTCGGACGCGCACCTAAAGCGTAGCGAGCGATGCGCGCGGCGCATCATCATCATCACCACCAGAGCTGCTGCTTAAACCGGTGCTCGCCGACGTCTTATCGGCGGCGGGCGCACTAGTGCGTGGCCTATATCTTTTATAGGTGCGCAGTTCCCACGACGCTGAGAAGGCGTGCTGCGACGGACGAGGGAGGGCACGTCACCAAGCGCAGCGCACAAGAGCCCATTTTGTATGGCACAATGCGCGCCCGCGTTGCACACAGCTTGAAGCACGGGCGAGTCGCGCTGGCGCTGAAGAACCACGAACGGGGTAGAGTACACGTCAACTCTGTACGCGTAAGCTCTCGGGCCTGGCGCCGGTGTACGCGCGGGTTGCGCAAACAGAAGAGCTCTCCAGTGACGGATACGTGCCCTGCCAGACGACGCAAGTAGAGCGCGTCACATGACCAAGGATAAGAGGGCGACACCCGTTGTGCACGTGACGTTCCAGCGACGCGTTAACGAGTTCTGCGAAAACAGTCCGGGTGCCTGCAAACTTGGCAACTGGAATGGCAGCTGTGTCAGCTTCTCCACACACCCTGGGACCGCAGCTCGGTCTCCCAATAACGTTTCGCGAAAGGTATACCACGAATTGAAACATTGGCGGCAGCCTGAGATTCGCATTCGTGTTGGTTTCCCTTAGTTAAAAGTTGTTCCACTTCACATCTTCGTAGATGAACGTATACAGACAACAATGGGAAAAGAAACTGATGGGAGAGGTGCCTTCCCTCACGTTTGAAGACCTATAATAGCTGTAAAAGTGTTATACTGGTTTCGTGCCATTACTTCTTTTTTAAAGCTAAAAACGTTCGCTTATCATCACCTGCATGAAGTGGTGGCAAGGAAATAAGACTAAAATTCTCGAAAATTCACGTTAAATTGTGCTATCGTATAACAGTTGCTGCAGGTAGGGAAAACTACGTTGAAAGAACAATGCACGAACGCAAGTATAGCTCAATACATACGTCCACCTATTGTTCTTTATGCAAACTTCCTTAGTCCTTTCTGAAATTGTTATACTAGGCGCATTTCCGCTTAAAAGCATGTACCAACCGTCCACTTTCATTGTTTTACTAAGGCTTAACCACCGCTTGACAAATGTCTCTACCCACTACGAAGCATGCACTTTAGAAACAAACGAGACGCTCGCAGGAACAACTAAACAAATGAAAAGAAAAAATTAAGAAAACAAGAAGTAAGCTGGTGAAGCGCCTGGGTTGGCGGCCGTGAGGTCTAACCATCGGGTGGGGCCTAAAAGCTTCGCCGTTGAGCGCGCAGTTTGCCGGCCGGCCTGTCGCACTACATACACACCTGCTGCTGGTCAGCGCGGCTGCTTATCTCCTCCGCATGCGCCACACAAGGCAGGGTGACCTCATTTACCCCGCCATTTGAAGCGCCGTCGCCGGCAATAGCACGGCGCAAAGTGGTGCGCACGACGAAAGCTCCTGCGTATACAGTGCGTCGACGGCAGCGCCCCAACGCCCGCGCGGGACAACGCCTCCCAAGCCTCGCACGAACGAGACGCGTGCGACAGTGGCGGCAAGCTTGGTGTCGCCGTAGCACTCACAGGCACGCACGCTATACCGTAATACACCCGCCATTCAGACCGGGGGCCATTGTATGCCGGCGGCAGAGGGCGCCACATGACGAGGATCAGACAGCCAGGTCGTTGCCATTGTTGTCTCCGAGACGCTGCAGATGTGGGGATGAATAAAAAAAGTCGGAAGGCTATTGCAGAGACCGGCCACACTCGTTCGCTCCGGCCATAAGAAAAATTCCGACAGCCCCGCAAGGAAGCTGCGATAGCGGCGCAAAGGCGCCAAAGGAGTGAATACCGAGCAAAATGGCATACAAACGTATATGTTTAATACTGTCAAGACTGTCAAGGAAGGTAGGAATTAGGGCCCCGTACCGAAGTATAGTGAGACGTCAACCGCGAACAGTGGCAGCGTACTAAGACGGTCAGAAAGATTATATACGCCTTCATTGTTTCTTGAATGATTAATTAAAGGGACAGTACCGGTCAACCCTAACATTGTTGAAGGCCTTGACTGTTCTCCATAAACCACATTTATGAAACGGAAGAGAGAGAGAAATAACATTTATTTGCACCAGTCAAGGGGAGGAGGCGGGCAGAATAAAGACTAGACCATATACGAGTGCCTGAGTAATTGTCGCGCCCAAGTCGCAGCGACAGCAATAGGGCGCCCCGCATATCATTTAAGCCATGTTTCTGCCCCGGCCATCCCGCAGAAAACTGATTCAGCCTCTAAAATAGAAGACATTATCAAGAAAAACACTGCTTTATTCTACCATGCATTAAAACATGCAGGCATACAGTTTGCAGCCTTTGATAGAATCGCGAGATGCCCTTGAAGTATGTATACTGTGATTTGCAAAAGATCGCGGGTAAAAATATTCTTGGCGGAGAATGAGAGGACACGACAAGATAAATGAAATGGGCATGGAATGCTACACGGAAGAACATTATAACTTTTGAACTACACTTACATACAACTTTTCTTTCAACTCCAAATCTTTGATGCATCGCTCCCTACCGAGTAAGTGCAGTGTCTTCGCACTGAGAACGGTGCCTCGAAAAGTGGCGTAGTATAAGTACTACATATCCTCCACATGTGCGAACTTTGATCGTCTGCGCGTATGGTACGTACAGACGGTGGCGCATGTGGCGAAGGCGTGTGCACCTCCACGTCTCGGAGCAACAAAGCTGTCTTGCCGCGCGGAAGTCTTCGTATCCGGCCAGCATGCATCTAGCGTGACGCCATGGGGCGTGTGGCATGCGTGGCAGGTTGATTGCGGGGAGTACCAAGCCCAAGGAGCATCCCAGACAGCCGTGACCCCGGAAAGAACTGGAAGGCGCGTTTCTATCGTCGTTGTTCTTGTTCCTTTTGTGTAAAGGGCTATATATAAAGTGTCGGCCCTGTATCGGACCCATCGGGAGAGGAGGGTGCGAACTTCGTCTCTCGTATATCGTAGTGTGCGCATCCTAGCGAGATTTGAAACCCGCGGCGCGATCTCGAGAAAAAAGTTAGGCGCAAATACTGTGAAGTGCGAGTACACAGAGTACGTGCTTGGGGGCACAGAATCAATTGATACGAACTCAGTTTGGCCCCTTTTTTACAGTTGGCGCTCTCGCTGCAACTCGCCACTTAAAATATGTTTATTTGTTTATTTGAAATACTGCAAGCCAACGTTTAGGCTCAACCAGGATGGGCTTCACGTACAATGCAAAACTAAACATACAAACAACGCAATGGGCGAACACGAGAAACAACACAAACGATAAAACTAGTACGACAATCACTGAAAGATAGGGTCATCAAAATATAGGGTAGGAGCAAGAAGAACGGTAACAACGAAGAGTGCTATACCTTTAAAATATGGCATTGGATATTGCTAACAAAGCCATCGGAGCTGAATATACTATTTGGCAACGAACTCTAATCCACGACCGTACGAGGGAAGAAACTGTACTGAAATGCTTTTGTGCGAGCGAAGATTTGTGCTAACGAATGTTTGTGATTGTGCCATGTTATTGTACAAAGATGTTCAACAGATGCTGGGCGAGATAAATTGATTTTACCTGCTAGGCAGTTGTGAAGGAATGAAAGGCGGTCAACTTTTCCCCGGGCTTCCAGCGTTGGTATATTATATAACCTCATCAACTGTACAGGGGAATCTATAGACGTTTGTATTCTCCAAATATAAATATCACTGGTTTACGCTGAACTTTTTCTAGTTGTGAAATATATTTTTGATAATACGGATCCCACACAATTGATACGTATTCCAATTTAGACCTTATGTAGGCATGGTACGCTAAAGGTTTTATGCTACTGAGCGATTACTTTTCATTTATAAAGCCACAATTTTCGAAAACAGGCTGCACAATTAAAAGATGTATGTTCTGACCGTGTGAACTTATTTGTTAGCACAACGCCTAAGTATTTAACTTACCAACTAATGCAACCCGACTGTTAATAATTAAATACACGAATGCACTGACTAGTTTTTTTTTTCTAGTTACACGGATGAGCACTGTTTTGTCAGAGTTTAAAAGCATTTCCCAACGCTTACACCAATCTCCAATCGCAGATACACTGTTTTGTAATAAGATGAGGTCATTTATAGTTGAGACTTCCTTGAAAACAACACAGTCATCAGCAAACAACCGTACTGATACAGTACTAGGAACCACTTCAACCAGATAACTGCGATGCACACTATACAAATTATTGTGTATGTCGAAGAGTCCTAATATCTCTTTGAATATATTTTCGACAACTGAAGCATTTAAAAAATTGAATTATCTATAAAAGAACTATTTTACGACACCCTTTAGATACGGCGCATCCAGGTTCGACTTTAAACGGGAAGGTATCCCCTATAGCACAGCTCATCTGCAGTACGCATGGCTGCATACACCGTTACGACTTATAACACACTTGCCGAGGAGTAAAATACGCGTTTGACTCTCACGTGCTCCTTTTGACGGTGCAATAAGCTGCGAAGCCTCCCACAGATAGAAATGCGAACACATACCGCCAACGATAGCATGCTCTCACGCGGTGTTAGAGTGTTTGGCGGTTTGTAACGCCCCAACTCAGGCAGTGGATAAGCAGGGACTGACGCAACGCTAACTCCCCTCCCCCTCCTCTTTGTCAGCAGAATACGACCCCAAATATTCCACTCAACCACCTCTCATATACACAGGCAGCCTCTCGCAGCCCTCTGCGTTCTGTTATTACGCCCGGGTTTTATAATTGCGGTACATCGCAGACCCCTTCTTTCACCTCTTGTAAATATGCACTTGTGGGTACGAAAGAGCTATGCTTCCCTCATATAGGGCCCACGCAGCCCCGGAACAGGCTCGTCTTTCATCAGGCTACCTATGGATGTTTAGGAGGAAGAGCATGCGCGAATTCCACAAAGCGCATACATACGGGTGCACGCTGCGTGCCAAGTTCAGCGTGGCCCGATTACGCACACGCCCCTGTCACGGATAACTCTGGAAGCGATACAGGCGCACGCGGTACACAAAGAGGAACGTACGCTGAACGCCCGCCGTCACGTCACGGCACGCGATCGGCTCGCTGACCTTTCGCGTCATCCGGACGTGCGAGTTGCGTGCACAAAACAATCCGGTTAAAATAACAAAAACTATACGCAGCTGCTTCTGTCGGGCGACGACCGATACGTGCGAGGGCAACAATCAAAAGCCCACTCAAAATGGCCGCTCCCGTGGAACACGAGTCGCGCTCTGTAACCGTGCGCGCATATACGGGGCGAGTGTGTTGATCCCTCACTGATTTACTGCGTGTCAAAACGTAGCTCCACGCCGCGGACTATCTCGACGGCTCATAAATTTGGCACGACTCCTGTCAATGAGCAGTCTGCTCTATGCACGGTGTCTGTAAACTCAACCACGAGATACGAGGCGTGAACGTCCCGACAAAACGGCTGTACATACAAGGAGTGACGGATCCAGAGCGATGTCAGTGTGTTCTAGACCCCCCCTCTCTTTCAGTGCCTGTCGTCAATATTCTATTACCGATTAGGACAAATGAGTTGTACCACTGTGAGCACAGAGTAACAGTATTTATGTAATGATGGGACTTTTGTGATTATAGTAACTACTCCAAGCAAAGGAGCTTGAACCATAGCCTCCTCCCCGGTTTTACATTAAACAATCCCCCCTAATATTAGTGACTTGACCCGCCCTTGCATACAAACGAATATAAACAAAGTCGCAAGTCTTTTCGTTGTCAAGAGCGTTTTGAAACTGGTCGGCGGGTTAAAGCCTGTCCATTGTTGTGGCAACAATAGCTTTAGAGTGCTTTAGTGAGTACGCAAGCCACTAAGCATTTGCACGGTGCCGTAAGTGTGTGAGTGGCGAGACTGATGGCGCCTTGTGGCTCGGCAGGGACGGGTCATGCAAATGCAAGTTAACTATGTGCCGTAAGAAAGTGTGATCTGCCATTGCAAATGATCGGAAGCGCCGTCGTAGCGGTAATGCAGCAAAATCGAACTAGTCGAGACACGAGGCACAACAGCGCACTTGTGTTGTGCACTTCCTAATGGCGTAATTGCGAACGAACAACCTATTCGGGACAAAAGTGTCTGCTTAAGCACCGAAAGAAAGACTTCACGACTGATGCAGAATGAGACATTCTTTTCTAATCGACGGCTGTGGCCGCCTAAAACCAGACTGTTTGCAGGCCAGCTCGAGTTGGGCGCTCTGAGTGCAAACACCGGCACGGCTTCCGAACACTTGACGCTGCGGCAACGTGTTTCTCGAGCCGAAGTAGAGTGCAGCGGAAATCAAAAGCAGCAGGAGGCCCCGACGCTTCGGAAGCCACCGTGCACTCTTGCGGGGCCGGCCATGCGTGGCGACGGTGCCCGTCGAAGGGCGGTCGACTGTGCGAGCAGAGCGAGTGAACAAAGGCACTCCTCGTCTTCGCCAAACTGCACGCATCGAAGCAGCTCGCCGATATGCACACACGTGAGTGCACTTGAAACACGCGCCGCTGAGCGCGTCCAAAGCCCGCGTGCGTGAGAATTTTCTCGAGGGGGCTCTTTCGATTGAAATCGAAAAGATGAGAGAGCGTCGCCATTGAATTTGCGACGGTCGTTGACGCTGAGATATTAGGCTCGAGCGTTGACGTCGTCTTATGTAAGGACGAGCGCCTCAAGGGGCACCGACCGCTGCAACCGGGCGCCTCAGCTCCCAATGAATTCATAACATAAATTACTCAAATGCCGCAAAAAGCAGCGCGCGTGTCGTCGATTGTTCGTTCGGTGTCGTTACAAGCCATGAGACAGAGAGGGATAAGGCCAGATCACGAAAACGTATGTGCACGAGAGATACTTTATATTGTCAGCAAGAAATATAATTCAGTAATAGATAAATGAGTAAATACACGATAGTTGTCGCAGACCACCCCGCATAAAGCTTGCGTCAAGCAGCAACCGCGGAAAGCTTCGTGTCACAAAACTGCCTCCATTTGTCGCCCGTTCTACAGCCCATAACGGTACAGTGCAAACAAACACGATCCGCTCACACCACACCTGCCCTTTCCACGCAGGTGGGAGGGCAGTGTCGCTCATTTCTCACGCTCTCGCCTCTTCCATTTCCCTCTTCATTTCTAGGGAGCCACATTAAAGAGACCGCCGCGACAAAGCGGACCAATTCAAAAGGTTTTCGGCGGAGGCCTCGCGGCATTCTCTTTCTTTCCGGGAAGAATAAGCGAGGCCCTCGGAAGGCGACAGGCGTTTTCCCGAGATCGGCGAGACCGACGGAGACAAACGAGCCGGCGGCCGCGGCGTCTCGCAGCGACAGCTCTTGACGGCTCGGCTTTGACGAAGGCCGACTCCCCGCCGGCGGCACTAATCCGCGGAAAAACAGCCGTCCGGAAGAGGAAAGGGCCCCACTTAGTTCCGGAAGAAGGATGGCGGCGGCAGCCACGGCTGATGAAGGGTTCGAAGCAAAATACGAAGACGGATGGAAACCGCCACACCAAGCGCGCTTCGAAGGGCCTCCCTCTTCGGCTTCCTCGGTATACAGGGTCGTTTAGACAGACGACCACTCGTCTGTCCCCTCGTTTCTTTTGTCCCCGTGTTTTTGTGCGGCGCTGTGATTAAGCACTCTGTATCGCCAACAATCTTAAGTGAGATACATCAGTGAACATTAGGGTTAGGTTAGGTTAGGTTCCTGCCTGGTTGAAGAACAAGTTCAACAAAAGAACCAGGTTTGACACTAGCCGAAACATACGAATTTAAGTGTCAAAAGATTTGGCGTTGCGCGGGGTATATTTAAGAGCTTCTGTGGTAGCTCAGCGCTGCTAAGCTCGAGGTCGAGTCCCGACTACTGCCGCCTTAATCCTCGCGGTTCTTCCGACATCGGAATAGAATCGCCGGCTTTCAAGAATGGTAAAAAAAGAAACCATACTGACAATTGCCATAAAAAAAATGCTCCATTGCGCAAACATGCACTGCATTGCTATTGCACTTTCGTACTGCCTCGTAAAAACGCAGACACCCAAATTGCAGCTGTCACATGCGAGACCACGCCGTACTTTCATTTTTTTTAAAGCAAATGGCATCACACGTATCTGCATTCTTAATACCGAAATTGTCGAAGCACTTCATTTCTGGCGTCAATCTGGCCAAGGCGTTAATTACCGCAAAACTCTTCCCACTCCCGCTAATCCAATACAATACTTACACAGTCACTCCGTCGAACATATAGGCGCTGCTTCAGAGGGAGGGCAATCTGCTGCAGGCGCTCCCTCGCAAAAGCATGTCGTGCTTCCGCCTATATGTCTATTCTCCGCCCACTGTAAAACTGGCTAATGAGATGAAAACCGCCTTCTCAAGCAAATCCTGCTGCAAGCGGCGTATGGCATTGAAAGGTACTAAAATGAAAAGAATTACTCTCCCATACGTACGTGCAAGCAAATGCTCTCTTTTAGGCAACGAAGCGACGCTTTTCACGGAGCGTAATCGAACTCTCTTTCTTCGACGCACGGCGGGCCATATTGACGGAAGTTGCGGCGGTCGACGACTCCCCGGCCGCAGTCGTATAACAGGAAAAAGCCGGGCGGTCAGTGAATCGGCGAACGACGCAGCCTCCATTGCGCCGCGGAAACTCTTCTTCGAGGCCTCGCCGGCAGAGGAGGAAAGGCGAAAGGGAAGGCGCGTCGATTTACTTCACGCTCGCGCGATCATCGCTGCCTAGACGCCTTCACGTTACACTTTATAGAGCGAAAGTTTTCTCGAAAGCGAAAACTGACCGTCGGCTGCGGGGAAACGAGTGATGCAACAAAACGAGCCCCACGTGGTAACATACGACGTCACTGGAACATCACAGATGGCGAACTGTTACATTACAATGACGTCATCATGATGGCACGCAATAACGTCATCGAACGGCATCATCACTTGATCGAGGGTGGATCGATCATGGAGGCACTGTAGAACGGGCAAGGCGCACAAAGCCTGCAATGCCACCGATCTTGGAGGCTGTGCGAAACCATGTCGGGTAGGTGCAGAAAAATTTTGGAAGAGTGCAGTGATGGGGCAGGGAAGGTAAAGAACATGACTTTCGCCTTCGAGTTATCTGAGGCGAATGCATAAAAGACCCCCTGAATTATTATTATTATTATTATTATTATTATTATTAAAGAGTCACCGTATTACAGCACATTTCGAAAGTACTTAGCTTTAGACATAGTTCCCCACAATGCCGAAAGTTTTCTTCCCCTCCCTTTTGTTCTTCTTGAACCGTGCACCATTCTTTAAATGCAAGCTGTTCTTATTGCCACTGCCTCCTTATATTTCATGAGCTGGTTTTCTTGCGATGCACCTGCCTGTTTGCACTTCTTGTCTCTTACAGTGTGCTTCGTTTTTACGGATCTTCTTTCATTTTATTATTGTTACCATGACTTTTTATTCTACGCGTGCACGAGCCCTCACACGCAAGGGTTCTTCCATACGTACGTTAAATAAACTATTGCTTGGAAGATTGATTATTTGATTGATTGATTCCAAGAAAAAAACATGTGCACATGCTGTTCGGAAAGGTTGAGCCATATATTGAAAGTTTAACAGCCCCGAAAACCACGATTGCACGACACAAAGAGGTTTCCACCTCCCAAATGACTGCGAGTACCTTGAGTACTAGGCCACGCGCCCACAGTTGACCAGTGTAGATTCAACTGAAGCGCATGAATGAGCTCTACCCACGACGCGCAAAGAGAGAGAGAGAGAGAAAGAAAGAGGTAGAAGAAGCCAAGACAACACTTATATGGGCGCTTGAATAAAATGTTTTGCATTGACAGATTAAAATTGATGTTCCGGATAATGCGTAAGATCGATATCAGGTATTCTTGATTTCAGATAAATCGTCACGCCATTCAAACTGCGCTCGCTCCGACTTATAAAAAAATGTAGACATTACATAAGCGTTCTTATTTATATAACATCCAATGACGCGTCCTCCCTTTTTGCTTGATTTCATCCTTAAAAAGAAAAAAAAAACAAACCAAACCCCCGTCGAACAATGCCTATATGATTCACGAGGCCGGTATAGCTGGGCGCGAACGAAAACACGCAAGGATAAGCAGCCATAAAATCGGTGCAAAGAAACGCTGGACACTGATTCGGAAGTCGTGAAGGAAGATGGAGCGACTGCCAATCACTCGCCGCCACCGAGTGGCGCGAAGACGCCGACCGCGCGAAAGCGAGCGCCATCTCGACCAACGCATCTCGCAATCGGCTTCCGCGCAACGGGTGCTGCCGCAGCGGCGGGTGGTCGTCACTTGTGTTACATGCCATAGCGCGCGCTCTCTTCGAGGCATTCCGATCCTTCGCCGTCCTTACCGTGGATACTCCAATCCGAAGGTCGTGACCTTGACGTTCGGGAAGAACTTACCAAGGCTCTATATATATATATAAAAAAAGGTACTGCGAGGTGTATGGACACAGCGATGGCAGCGGCGAGCGAAAGAAGAAAGGAAAGGAAGAAAGCAAGTCCAGGTACAGCGCATCGGCGGCGGTCATCAATCAGAACTTGGAGGAGAAAAGAAGAAAAGAGAGAGAACAGACGACCGCGGCCGCCTCTTCTCGATATTGTCCGTTTTCCCGGCAGGGTTGTTCTTTGAAGCCGTGCGGCCCGCATGTATTCCGCGGCACACACGAGCGCGGAAAAGGCGGGGTAGGAAGCGAGCGGAGCGGTATCCAGAACGATCCGAGGCAGGTGAAGAGAGAAAAGGCCGCATCGGTCAACGAGCGAGAGAACAAACAAAACGAAACAGTACGGGGAAAAGAAAGACCTCTGACCCCTTCCTTCTCGGCATCGTGCCTTCCACGGAAAGCGGCAAAACACACACGCAGGGAAGCCGCCTCGAGAATGGAAGGAGGTGGACACGGGCTCAGCGGGAAAGGTCCGCGGAAACGAAAACGATGGCGATGGGGAAAAACGCGAGTACGGCGCGCGGGGCTTGCTTACTTTAGCAGTGGGCGGGCGGTCACCTCTTAGGTCATTTCCCCTTCTTTATCTCTGCCATTTTTTTGTTTTTTTTTTTCCGAAGTAGTCTGCGTGGACTCTTGGGAGACCTTCTGAGGGGTTCGCTCACGACTGAGACGGCACAAACGCGCTCAAGCAGACAACGTCGCGACGGGATGGAAGGGGTGGGGAGTCGTGACGTCCGTATAGGAGTCGCGCACGGATAAAAACAAACACGCAAGTCGCGGCCGTGCCTCCAGGCGGGTCGAGTGGTAAAGGTCAACGCGACGGGCGTTGAGCCGGACGGCGCACAATTGCGCGACGACGGCCCGAGGGTCGACGACTCCGCTTCGCGCGACGACGGAGAAGTGCTCAACGGGCTTCGTCTTTCGTGGCGGCATCGGACACTGGACAAGGTGTGGACGACCGTGGTAGTGACCTTCACTGCACAGCACCTCTCGGTCAATCGACATACCCCGCCACTTTCTCGGCCAACTGGTTTTCGTATGTACGAGACAAAATGGGCGACAATTAGCGACCAAAAACAGCAGTCGGCTACAACCAACAAATGAATACAAGCTCTACCCATATCCATCACTGTTCCACACTGACGGAATTTGCATACACATGCCCCATCCCATCATAGTTGCTCATTTCCGTGACGTCAGGCAGCTTTCAGCAACTTCCGTGTGGCTGATTTAAGCCGAGAGCTCGAAAGTAATGGCTAATTTATTCTCAAATTCTGACATCACTTCTTGGCCAAAGGTCATATTTTAGGTAAGGACGACGAAACTTCAGTTTATGTATGCGTGGTATTTAAATTAGAACAGCAAAAGTACACATGGTTGGAAAGTAAATCAAGCTGCAAGACTCATGCACATGGGTGATTGCACGATCCGTGTACACCAGCAAAACCGTGTACAACACGGTGTTGAGGGAGGGGCTAGTAGTTTATTCTTACGTTCTTATAGGGTGCAATCGGCGAAGCCTGAGGGTAAGAATCGTTTTACGAGCAACTTCCGTCTGCCCACCACCCACCCCCGTTAAATAAACAGATTTATTGCCGGAATCAAGCCAAGATGCCTTGCAAGCACCCATGCAGAATTAGTGGTATGACCCTCAGTGGCTTCGCTGGTTTCAGCGCGCTACCTATGCACGAAGGAAAAATCTAGAGTGCATGTGTGGCCTGCAGACATGCATATCACGCGTCTATTGCGAACATCATTGCATTGTGACTTGTACAATTACTAATTCAAATGCAACACCTGAAAAGAGTGCTGTAAAATTACCGTTTTTTTAACCTGACTTATTAAACTACGATTCTGCAATGACCTGAATGAACAAGTTAAAGGAACGGGCAAAGGACATCCTTTTTCGAGCAAGAAGGGCTTCGAGTAGCGTGCTTCCTCTGCTTTCTTCCAAAAAAAGAACAAAAATAAAGTTTCGTCTCTTTTGCTCTTTCTTGTGTTTTGTTCTTTTGCGCCTGCCACAGAGTGACACAGCAATGACACTACACCAACGAGACCCACTGAGAGCTCTTCTTACACAGTTCCTCGAAGACTGAACGAAAATGCGATGGAAGGGGCGCAAGCGGCACCGTGGAAGGGCTACGCTGACCTCACGTCACGGTCAGGTATGTCTGGATGAGTACGCCAGATTTGCGCGTCAAAGGAGACACAACACACCGTGGCAGGCAGCACAAAGCCATCCGCACGTTTTCATACGCATACGGGCACACACTTCGAAGACGCCACAAGGAGAGGAAGCCTGCAAGCAGGAGGGAAGAGACCATAAACAGCCCGCAGTGTAAGCAGGCCACAACGGTCTGAAGTTCGACCCCCCCGCGTGTCCTTACAACAACACGCGCCAGCACGGGATGCCCGCATGAGAGCTAGAAGGGGGAGGAGCACCCAAACAGCAGCTGCCTCCTCCTCGTGGTTCGCGCTTGTTTTCCTCTCGGGTTCCTTTGTGTGGCACCATGCTTTTTTTCGAGCAGGGTAGGGGGGGGGGGGGGCTGCATGTGGACCGTTATGTGCTCGGGACCTCCGTTTTCCTTATATAGCGCCACGGCTGTATTTTATCCGAGAAGCGGGTTCGGAGTATGCCCTTTGTATGTGGAACGCTCGCCGAGCACGCACCGATGGCGAGAGAGAGAGGAAGGACGTGATCGGCCACGGCTCGTTCGCGCACGAATCCTCGTGATCCGCCGAGGGCAACGGTTCGGAGTCAATGCTGCGCCGTCTGGAGCTGCGCATCCGTGTGCTGACAGTTCGGATGCTGCAGCTTTGTCGGCAGAGACGTTGCCATGAATTGAGCAAGCGCTCGATAATCCCAGTGATCTTGAAGATAGTCGTAGCTAAACATACAGATTTAATTACACTTACTTCGTGTGACGGAAGGGGGCGCGAAACACCGGGTAAATCTTAAGGTCTATCGTGAGTCGATGGCGAGTGGCTCTGTTCCTGCAGTAGAGGCAAATATACGTAAATGTCCGAGTAGCTGCTGCAACTACACGAATAACTATCTGCCCTTATTTTCGTCTTCCCGTTAAGCCCTAACCACACGCGCGCGTCAGAACGCTTCAGCGTATGGCGCGTAGGCTCGGCATCGTGCCCTTTCTCTATGGAGAGAGAGAGAGGAAGGGCGCACAGCTTCGTTTACCCGCGCACCCGCTCCCTCCGTAGGGAGAGAACGCGGCTCCGAGTCTGAACGCCACGCGCTGAGGCGTTGTAACGCGCGCGTGTGGTTAGAACATCGCAGTCCAATCAGAAGGTAAATGGGCACGAGCGAACGCACACGCTACCACCATAAAGCGGTAGAAAGAACCGGGAGAACAAAAAAAAAAAAGAAACGAGAACGTGCAGGATCACTGTAGTTAAGGTATTCTGTGATATATCTCCCCGAACGTTTCTCTTGCGTACATGTGATCTTTGTTTATTGCACGAACTCGTACCAATAAACTATAACCGGATTGTTTCAGATACAAATCTGCATCAAGCGCACACTTGCGGCCATATACCAACAGGGCAAAAGACATAATATGGAGCGGCCTTTTCTGCAAAATTTCGTTCGGCGGTAACGTCCGGTCAAAGCAAAAAAAGAGAGCACGTTTCGAAATTCTATTAAATGCTGAGCAATGGGCACGAAGGGCAGCTTGGTCTCATCGCGAAGCGGCACAATGCAATCCCGTCGGCTCGATGAACCCGTTATAATTACGACGATATTTCAGGTTATTCCGCTGCGCCCAATTACTGTCAGCGCGCGTACGCGGTTTATTGCGCCCTTAAATTTACCGCACAACCCCATACCCCGAAGGGGGACGAGGGGCGGCGCAATAAATAATGGAATAATGATGACTTGACGACTGCGTCACGTACTCGAGCATCGTCTTGAGGACGCTGCATGGTTCGCGTATGCCGACCGCAAGAGTGGATGCCCTGCCCCCGGCGAGACGGAATCTTGTGACCCACATGACCGCTGGTCAGTCCAGCTACGACGACGCGAAAATGGCCCATTGTATATAACGCACGCTGCCGGCGTCTCTGCGAGTGACCCCGCTTCTGGCTATACACAAATCGCGCAAGCAGCAGCGTCGATGGAGACGGACGACAGTGATGTCTTCACCGGGGCATGAGTTGGCGGTGGATACAGAGTGAAAGAGGGAGGAGAGGCGAGGCAACCTCCTGGAGATTGAAGGAAAAATTGATCAGCGCCCATGTTGTAGAACGAAGCTACAAAAGAATTTCTCAGAAAGAAAAGCTTTCCTTTTTTTTTTCCACGAGAAATTCGCTCTGCATACAAGGTGATCGGTAACGGGACCGACGTCTTCCCGAATCGATTGGTCCTATAAGAACATCGCAATATTTCGTGCTTATGACCCCCCAACCCCCGGTGGTCCAGCGGTTACGGGGCATGGCGGTTGACCCAAAGGTCGCGGAACCGAATCCTGGTCGTGCCAACCGCAATTCGTTGGAGGTTAAATGTTTGAGGTACGTGTATTCAGATATGAGCGCGCGTTACAGAACACCTGATCATCAAAACTTCCGCAACCCTCCACTAAGGCGTCCCTCGTAATCATAGCGTGGCTTTGGGACGCAAAACACTAGCGATTATATTTGGCGTCCATTGGCTTAAGTACCCGCACCACCGAACACCAGGCTAAGGCATCTCTTTTTCGGTTAGAGAAACGCGTCGCTAAGAAACGGCACCGGGAGTTGAACTCAGCACCTCCCACATAGGAGACTGACGCTCTCTACCACTTCTCCATCGCTGCGGTTATATGCATGAAACCGGTAGATACCGACCTTGAGAAAGCAATTCATTTAACCACCTACCCTGCAATACCATTATGTCCGCACACACGCATTGACCTGTACACACCACCACTTCGGGAGGCGGACGATGTTTAAAATGCCGAGCACAACGGCCGCGGCGGTTGGAGGCGCAGCGTGAGCTTAAACGGCCAGCACTACGGCGCGGACACGGAAAACAAAAGGCGACGTCGAGCCGTACGGGAGCGCCGAACGAGGCCCCGGGCGCCATCGATCAAGTGGCACCAGGTAACGGCGCACGCCGCTTGTGTGTGAGAGAGTCGCCACCTTGGCGCACAACAAGCGCGCGCGCCGCGGGAGTGCACGGGCACTGGGAGAGAGACGGGGCCGATTAGGAACGGCTGCCACTAGTGGGCAGCAGATCGCCACCGCAGTCTCGTAGCAGCGGGCCACGCTCTTCCCCGAAGCGGCAGCCGACGTGCACAGCGCGCATGTACGGTATATCGCGCGTGCCCGTGCGCGGATAACCCAGTTCCCTCGCCGTGCTGCGCCACTTGTTTCGGCCGCGAACTGCGGGGCTTATAAGCCGGCATCACCGCAGAGGACAGGCAGTGCGTAGAGTACAACGAGCACTCCGAAGACGGTGACGTGTCCATGGCACGGCTGTCGGCCACCGGTGGATCCGCAAAGTTCGCCGAACACACTGCAGAGCTGCACGCGTTTACGAAAGGCTGCAGACGAAGACGCGACATGGCACGAGGATTCATATTTGTCGACTCCATTTCTTTTTTAACGTTCACGAGTCAAGCCCAAGCGATTATGTTATCACAAAAAAAGTTCGGATGGTCTGTAATCTGTACCACTCTGTATCTCATCCCAATCACAAAAATAGAACATAATACCTGGGGCTTCACGTCTCAGAACCACGACATGATCACGAGAGACTTCGTAGTGGAGAGCTCCGGACATTCCGACCATCTCGTGTTGTTCAGCGTGCTATGATCGCCACAGTACACGGACCCCCATAATCACCACCGAAATGCAATCGCCGCGGCCGGGATCAAACCCGTGACCTTCGGATAAGCAGCGGATTACCATAACCACTGTTTTACCGAGGGGGACTGTCACAACATTAGACGTCAAATCAGAATGTGTTATTAACAAGCACGATGAAATTATTGAAAGCCAATCATGCAGTAACATAGCAGAAAGGAAAAAAAAAAATGTCCTAGCATTATTATAGAGCCAACAGCAAGTACCACTTCCCGAACATGCGTAATAATGATATAGGCGTGTACAGCCACACGATTTTCACGACCTGCCAAGGACGACCAGAGGGCTGCATGGATCCGATGAACAAAATCATATACGATCGAACCCAAGACAGCAGCTGCAGCGATTCGATCCTTGTATGACCAGCTTAATTACAGGTAATTGCTTTGTCTCGTCGTGTAGACCTCGGCTGCGTATTTGTTTAGCATATTTCCCGTGCACGAAAGGCTGCTGTGTCTTCGAACGCTTGGTGATAACAGCGACGATGTTGCTGGAGCAACGACTGGCGACATCAAGTGCGAGAATGCAGCTTGGCAAGGGCGACTGGATTCCACTCTGTGCATGCTGTACGCAATGTACAGGATCGCTACACCAGGGCTCGGGTACTGTGCACGTTTAAAGGCACACAGACAAAACATTGGCTAAGCTTGCACTGAACGAGAGCCTCAAAACAGCGAAACTGGACAGTTCTCAAGACTAAACTGGTTGCTTCAAGGCTATTTCTAGGCCTTAGCGATGCAGGTTGCTTATAGGTTGCTTCTAAGAACAACTTAGAAATCGATGCGCTTGCTAGGCTTCAACTCGCTTTAGCATTGTTGTTATTGGGTTGATTCTCAGCGCAGAAAGGTTCGAGTTAACCACGAACAGTCACCTGACATGAGCACATGTCCAAACTCATAGCGTTCGCACCTTCCATAGACCTATGACGGGCACGATTTGCTATAGCTAAGCTTTTAGGAACGATTCTTCTCGTATAAGTAAATTGCAACTCCACAATACCGAAAGCGCCACTATGACTGCGATAAGCCATTTGGTGTAAGCAACAAAACGGGCAGGGAGAAAATACGGGCGAAGAAGTTCGCCCGCCGGCTCGTCGTGAAGTCGAAGGTTTCTACGGCGTCTGATAGGCTGTACTAGCGTAATTGTTTGACTCGCTGTAGATGATGCACATTGTTTTCTAAGGGACGCAAATGCCTAACAGGCGGAGAAAGTTTCATTGAACCAACGTGGCCAAAGTGCGCAAAGGGACCTTGAAATTTGCGACGTCTCACTGATGTTCACGAGCTGATGTTTCGGCGCGAAAGTTAAGCATATATAAAGCGTCAACCTTAATTTACTCAGCTAACAATTTTGATGATGGTGACCTTAGAGTTCTGAATGATTACTTTATTATTGAGAGTTTACCCGTATAAACTTGCCTAATGTTTCGCTTAAGCGTTCTATTAAGCGAAGTCAGAATGGGCCGGTATTGCAAAACACCGACAGTGGGAGTGTCAACGCTAGACGAGTCAGAACCGAAACTGCACGTGCGCGGTTACTGGAATCCCCTTCCCCGGGCTGTCCCCACCTTAGTGCACGGTCTTGCACTCGCGCCGACATACGCCTCCATCAAATGTGACGGAGGCGAGAGGTCGATCTGATGAGTGCTTACAAACAATTGCACTGAGGTGGCCAACCAAGACGGCTTAAAAGCTCCACGCGTAGGGGTTCACGCACAGCCTTTCTATTAGTCTTTTGGAGAGCGCAGCTCATGTTCATATATATAACACACATATATTACAATTATTATATAAAACACATATATAACAATTTCATTATATAAAACTCATATATAACAATAAAGGAATTTAGCTTTTTTACATAATTATTTTCAACAAGAATAGTCACATAATCATTCATGAAGGCCCCGCCGTGGTGGTCTAGTGGCTAAGGCACTCGGCTGCTGACCCGCAGGTCGCGGGTTCGATTCCCGGCTGCGGCGGCTGCATTTTCGATGGAGGCGGAAATGTTGTAGGCCCGTGTGCTCAGATTTGGGTGCACGTTAAAGAACCCCAGGTGGTCGAAATTTCCGGAGCCCTCCACTACGGCGTCTCTCATAATCATATAGTGGTTTTGGGACGTTAAACCCCACATATCAATCAATCATTCATGAAGAGTGATCGAGTGTGACCAGGTAAGGCGCTCTATAGTTCTAATTTTTGGAGAAAGAAACTACACTTGAATGTATCTGTGCGTGCAAAAAAAAAGAGCAAGATTTAGCTCGTGGAAGTTACGTGTAGAGGAAGGCTGAGCGAATCACAAAAAGGTTGTTGTTTGAAGTGTTGTTTCTGATTTTTTATATGTAACGTGCGCCTTCCCTCTGTAATGCGTATACACTAAGGGTAAAAAATAAAATAAAAAGAAATAAAAATAGCATTCACATTCAGGGTATGATAAGCCCTGTATTAAATATCCGCGAGCACGAAAAACTCGTTATACAAGCAGCACTTGACCAAGAAAACCCAAGTTGCTACACATCCCTCGACACCAGTTCCACAGCATCAAGGATACCATGGATGCTGTCCTTAGTAATTATGATGCATGACGATCCCAGCAGCAAATACTGCATTGGCCAGAGCGGTCGGCAACCTGAGCCGTCCACTTCGATATAGCTTATTCACCAATACGGTTATGGCAGAGTTCCCGCCACGGGACGAATACAGTGCAAAGCATGCTCACACACGAGGTATGCGATCATGCCTCGCCGGTGCATGTTTTCCCGAAGGTCGTCAGGTGACACCAATGAGAACGGAGTGAGAGGGACTATATAAAGCACTGCAGCGCTAACCAAGTAGACTGTTCAAGAACAGAAACGTTTCGAGTTCTTTACACGATAGCCTTATCGGACGCGAGTGCGGCAAGTACGTTGTCGTACTTTTCTGCTGTAGCTATATGACTATTCAGTCAGTATTCGATGCGAGTAACTCTCCCGAGGCACGAAGCTTGCGGACAATTCGGTCGCAAAAGCGTTTTAGACTAAAAGTTTACGTAAAGTGATACTTTTTCGTAAGAGCGTTGTCTCATTTGTCAACCGTCGTCGCGGTATGTCTCGCACCGTGACACTACGAAAATATTTGTTCCAAGGCGTTTTTTTTTTCTAATATACGGCCACTGAGAAGTCGCTATATAATGCGCAGCTGGCATATCACCGCGGGCAGCACCAGTCACAAAACGCGCGTTGGCTTCCTTGCTCCAGTTATTCCTTCGTTTCAGTCGTTTTTGATAGCGTATTCAAATAAAAGCTGGAAGAGGTTTAAGAAAGGAAAGCCTTTGTTTCGCGCTGTGACGACATCGCATCCGTATCCCTCAAATTTTTTTCACGTTACAACTTTTCGGACATGGTCGTGCGTCAGCCAATAATTGTGTAGGACTCATCATTAATTGAGGCGGCCGGCTAATCAGATAGAAGCAATCAGGAAGAATACCTTCGCAGTTAATTCATTCCTTCAGATGTTTACTCCATACAATAATGTATCGAATTCAAAGGAAAAAAAGGCAGGTGTGTGCTCCGCCTGACCGGTGAGCACAGTGCTGCGAATTAAGCAACGTGCGGTAGTCGGAGCAGATCCGTCGTAATGGAGTGGCACGACGAGCAGGAACCATAATCGTCCGAAACAAAAGGCTCATCTCGGACATAGCGAAGTGTATGCCAATAATATTCACTATAACGAAGTGCTCGCATAGCGTACAAAGACCCGCTCGCAGTGTAGACGTCCGATGATTTCTCAATGTGAGCGCAAGACCTCGAGTACATGAGATGAGTACAGTGCAGATAGCGAAATTGAGCAGCGGGTACGTCACATAGGTTGCGCTGGTGCATTTGAAGAGACTTCCCGGGTTGTAAGTGACAACAGGACTTGCCTTGATAACTTTAGAAAGTTATGCTGTTACAGTAGGACTTTTTTAACATGATATGGGGGCGGCTACACACTTCTCTGCGGTGCATCCTATAATTTTGTTGTGCCAACCAAAGTACGTTCTGTCACCTGTGTACTGCTATAACACAGTACCGCGGCATGTGTTGATAGTATCGTAAAAACATGTGTCGTCACGAAATGTCCGTGTATACTATGCGACCTAATTTCGCCATTGGCAATGTGTTGTGCTGCAACATAAACGTGTTATTTTTTTTACACAAATACTTCTACAGAAATTTGCTGTCTGTCTAAGCATGGATCTAATTGCAAGAACAGAAGTGCCTCCTGAGTAATGCAACAACATTTAGTTATACTACAGGAAGCTTCGGTAAAAAGGAACCACTGTTATGATGAAATCGCTAAAAATGAATCATGTATTGGAATTTCATAGTCCTGAAACATATTTTTGCTAATAGTTGATAGGTTTCGTAGGCTATTCTTTTGTCATTCTCACTGACGCGTATATTAGCGAAATCATCGCTCCCAGGATTTCATAAAGGTGTGGGAATGTTTTTACCAGCAGTTCTGTTGTCTGTGTATTATTCGCACCGAAGACCTGCGAGTACTTTTCTGTTCTTCTTTCTTTAAATCAATACGCCGCAATTAAACGAACATAACTCAAAAGTGCTCCATGTGTTTTTGCAAGGTGACATATCAAACAGGCACACCACATGCGGCACTCTCGCAGATCCTAAAAACGCACTCGGAGTATATTTTCATGAGACCTGCACTAAAGTAGAACAATTAGGAGGCCCTCCACGAAGAAAGGAGAGCATTGAGGGCACGGTCCCGGTGCGATGATCTCGCGCAAAAGCATCCGCGCACCTGTCCCGCATGGCAGATGCGGAGCGTGCGCAAACTATACGGTGCACGAGCGCTATTACACCGAAAGTGCCCGCCAATTGGAGCCCGTGCCGCGCTTGCTAATCGCGTTGCACGACGCCCACCACGTCGAAATGCCCGCCCTTCGTGTAAGGCAGCCGTTAAGACGCGTTCTCCACACTAGACCAGACTGGTTAAACAACGCACAGCGCTGTCCGCCATGATATAAAACGAGCAATGCAACGCGACAAACTCAGGGAAAAAGAATATAAATGGCTAGAATGTCGATTATACGTTTCTTTGGATTTAATTATTCGTCTTTCCGGGTACTCTACAGCTTTCCAGTCACGAGTGCAAGTGATGCCTTTATCCTGATGGCTAGTAATCACTTTAGTGTGTCGTGATTTGTGGACGTGGAGCGGCTCAGCGCGCGATTACCATTTTAAATATGTCCCCGATTCATGTAAAAAAATCATCTGTGAGGTCGCACTTGCGTCTGTTGTATTCATTTAGACCCTGTAAAAGTTTCTCGCACCAAGAAATTATGAAGTACCAGTTAACCCGGACCCGTACATTGCAGTGTTTCTTTGGCGGCTTGCGTCGGTTTGCGTTTGAACTGCCCGACTCTACAGCGTGTCGCCCAATTAAACGTAAAATGTAGAATAAACGTAAGCGTGAAAACAACGCTTCTTTCGTAAATTGTAGCAGTGTACCTTATAAGCTGCAAACATCGAGCATACATGTGTGGGCCACACAATGAAGTTCACCAAGGAACTGCTGAGTGCTTTGAGCTTTATAAACGGAGTGCTCGCTTAGGAGCGAAGGAGTATCCAGAGCTTCAATACGAGATGCCATCTCGTTAGATCTATTTAATATATACCTATGAACAAAACAAAGCAAGCTTACCTGCCGGTGTCTGTTACTGGCCAGTCGAAGTCCAAATATTACGGCACTGCTATACCTCGTCAAACTAAGCGCCAAAAGTAGTTGCCCGGACCGCTCACAACAGAAAAAAATGTAATATCCGCGCACAACCGTAATCCGAGGCAGTGTACGCTGGTGTCGCTTGCGTCACTCCCGCGAAATTCTCCGACGCGGGGTGGCGGATCAGACGAAATCCAGAGCACGCTGCGCTCCCAACAACGGCGGCGTCGTCGACCGGCCGCCACCAGCGACCATCTTGAAGCCACGGACGGACGCGTTGCCGGCCGGGCTCGCTTGTCAAAAAGAGGAACTCTCAGCCGAACGCAGAGCCACTTGTTTGCATCCTCCGATCTCTGACGCCGCGGCCTACACGCTAGGATCACAGCACCGATGCACCACCACCACGACGCCAGGAAACAAAAACTTCGCGCACAACGAGTGACCACCGCAAACTCGCCGGCCCGCTCTCACCAGCCCCGTCCGCGGTTTGCGAGACGGCGTCTGCGTTTCGCGTTCTTTACCAAAGAGGGCGCGCACGTTGCCAGCGATGCCGCTTTCTGGTTGGACGACGCGATCCGGTTTTCGTTTTTTGGTAGGCGACACGGAGGAAGGAAAAAGGTCGACTACCGCTCTCTCCGAATGAGCGTTTGCTTTTCCCGCTGGCTAAATGCCTCGTGGAGAAGGAGGCCTACGGGAGGAAAGTAGGCGGCATCGATAGCGTGAATTTTCGGCATCGAAAAAAAAAAAATGTTTATATGGGAGAAAGAGCTTGATTTATGGAAGGGATTTGCTCTACTCCGAAGTGCACACGCCTTGGTATATGTTTTTTTTCTTTATTGACGAAGCAAATACTCCAGGCGTTGGATTCGTATAATATGGCGCACGTGCTCGCTTGGTCAGCCCTTTGATTTATACTCGCCCTTCGCCCCTTCTGACGATTTCTCAGGACTAAGGTGCTGACAGGGCGATAAGTAAGGGCTGGTGCAGAGAGGAAAATTATTGTAATAATATCATCGAAGGGCCGGTTTTACGGCCAACGTGGATATACGCGAATAAGTTTCACTGGAATTGCGTGACAGATGCGTGACTTTTCATATCGGACTCCACGACTCTAGGAATACGAGATGGGAAGTGGCTGTGGCCTAGGAAAAAAAAAAATAAAGCATTGTGCCCGTCATGGCTTATGTTGGTTTAAATGAGCCGAGGTTGTGTAAATTTCACGGGAACTATTCGCTTACAGTGCACGAACGTGCAATTGCTGGTGTGAAGAAGGAACGCTCCTGTGTAACGTGATATTATCAAGTAGATATTGCTACACGTGCTTGATGAGTACAGCGAAGCGCTCTTGACACAAAAGTCGGGCAGTGTATTCGAGTTTCCGAGGGACATTGCGTGCGCATTGGTTCGCATGACATTGATACAACGGTTTGTGGGCACTGCAGCGATGCAGAATGCAGGCATAGTCCTGCTCGATACTATTGAAGGCCTCGTAATATTAAGCTGATGCTAACTTATTTGCCCATTCCTATTTAAGAAATGATTGGGCCGTATTCGTCAAGCTGTCTAGAAACTATTAAGCTAGCTTACATAAATTGTACCCAAGAATGGAGTGGCGTAGCCCGAAACATCCGAAGTAGATAGTCTAGTTTACCTACCTGCCTTTCCTATATTCCTTCTATGTCGGAGTTGTATTGTATACGCCGTCGATAAAAATAAATAAAAAGAAATAGAGCCTGCACCAAACCAAAATCATATATTAATTCCAGGACATGGCCCTGACCAAACAGTTTGCACTTTTCAGTAAGAAGTGTAAGTTGAGTGTCTTTTGGGCCTTTACGTATGTGAAAGATGGACTTTTAAAGAATATTTCAGTGCAAAATATGCTAGAGAACTCTTGTGCTGCGTCTAGCCGAGTCTTTTGCGACTGTTTCAGCCGGAGCAAATTGTTCAATTTCAATGCCACGCTGGAGAAAGCCGAAACAGCTCGACTGCACGTGCAGCGGACCATGAAAGAAAAAATCGTTCACGTAATAAACACTTGCAGAGCAAGCAGCTCCTTATGCCATGGCTTTTGAGTGCGCTTGCGTTCCCAAATTCAAAAGCCGCTCGCATCTTTATAAAAATATTAGACTGTACAATAAGTGCTCGACCAAATGCGGGAAACTTTTGTAAGCTTTCTTTTTTTCCGAGCGCGCAACCATTAACCAAAGTTTGACTGCTTATCAACAAATACCGGATGTTATATATCCCTTTTATTAAAGTCACAGGAATAGTTGTTTGTTTCCCTGCAGTGTCCTCATAAAAACACGGCAGCAAAGGAATGGCTAAGGGAATTAGCGGCACTCAAGAAATTTCGTCGCATGTCCTGACACCGAAACAACCTTCCTTGTTACGCCTCCGATAGACTTAAAAGATTGAAGCAGCGACGCGATGCAATCACTGTGAGATCTACTACACTTAAAAAATAAGACAGTTTGCGCCTAGCTCGGACGAGGGAGACATTGCATGAGAGGGTGCAAAAAATCAGAAAATCCAAAAGTAATCAAAGTATTACACGCATAGACTGAGCAGTAGACAGATTCCTGGTACAGATACCGGGACATATAAAGAACACAGCGAAAATCCACGCATCTCTCTGAAGTCAACGATGACGACTGGGCGAGACTCTGGGTTTCGTATCGGTGAGAAACTGTATACGGTATCCGAGCGTTGCCCCATATAATGTATTTTTTTATTTCATTTTTTATTTTAGAAATACTGTCAACCCTCTATTGAGGGTCATAACAGGAAAGGTACGACACACTGTACAAACAAATTGGGGTATAACTATACATGTCCCAATGATAAACCAGGTATACATATATACAAATCCGTGAAAGCTGTGCATTCCAAACGAAAAACGAAAAACGCACACCCTGATTCGCAATGCAACGAATAACAATCGTAATAATATTTAAAATAAATCACATAAATGTAAATCAAGTACATGCACAAATTCATTAACATCGCTCGCATTGACTATGTTACTCGGTAACCGATTCCAATCTTCAATTACATCGGGGAAGAAAGTATGACGGTACGCCTTCGTTCGTGCAAAATAAGGGTGCAGTACTCGTGTACGGTTTGCCCTCTCACTTCGTTTCCCATGTTGTTTATGTAGTCATTTCTGTTAATTTTAAACTCACCTTCTAATAATAAAAAAAAACTTTAATCTATTTTTGCGTCTGCGCTTGGTGGAGCGTCTCCAGATCACATAGTTGTAGCATTTCTGTGACTGAGTCGTTCTGCTTATATCTCGAGCATATAAAGCGAGCTGCAAGCCGTTGTATGCGTTCAAATTTATTTACAAGCACTTTTTGGTGGGGACTCCAGACAATGCTGGCATATTCCAGTCGGCGGTATGAAAGTTTTAACAACAAGAAGTTTTACATCCATACTAGCACCCTGCAGTTTTTTTCTTGATATGTACAATTTTTGTGGGGCCCTATAGAGCAAGCATTATCAATATGTGTGCGCCACTTTAGGTTATGCGTTATTGTGAGACCTAGGTACTTAAACGCTATAACTGTCAACAAGGTATGATTCCCGATACAGTATTCAAATGAAATTATAGTTTTTTGCCTAAAAATGTGGGTGACGGTACATTTCGAATAACTGATTTCTATTCCCGAAGCTTCACATCATGAGTGTAATTCCTTTAGACATTCGACAATGTTCAGTTGGTTCTTCCTACCAGTCGCTCGAGCGTAAATTAAACAATCATCGGCCAAACAGTTTAAGCTTAACATGGGGTTTCGCTATATTCGAGTGCGATATCATTGACATATATCATAAACAATAAGGGCCCAAGAACCGAGCCTTGTGGAACCCCAGAAAGCACGTCTAGTGAGCTAGACATAGAGTTATCAATTTTCACGAATCGCTTCCTGTCATTTAGGTAGGCTTTAATCCAATTAAGTAAAAGTTGACTTAGTCCAGCGCAGTGAAGCTCATTCAGTAATCTATCGTGAGATACCTTATCGAAGGCCTTATAGCGAAATCTATGCAGATGACATCAATTCGTTCATTCATATCTAAAGCTGTCGCAAAGTCATGAATAGTTTCAATAAGCTGTGTTATAGTCGAGACTTACTCAGAAAGTCATGCTGATAACGATAAAAGTAATTTTTATATTTTAGAAATGTGATGATATGCTTGACAATGTCATGTTCCAATATTTTGCAGCAGATAGATGTGAGCGATACGGGACGGTAAATACTGGCGGACAACCGATCGCCACTCTTAAACACAGGGACAACTACAGCTGTGCGCCAGTCCGATGGCACTGAATTAGTACAAATAGACTTTTGAATAAGAACTTCTAAGTAGTAAGATATCCACTCCGCATAACGCTGCAAAAAAGGGGTCGGTATTTCATCGGGCCCGCATGCTTTTTTGGAATCAAGAGACAATAGACTATTCGATATTCCTTCTCGACTGATAGTAATCTCACCCATCGGCTCAGATAAGTGGCATATTACATCCTCTGTTTCAGTGTCACATCTGCGCCTTGTAAAAACTGACTGAAAAAAATTTTAAGACTATCTGCAATATCAACATTCTTCGTCACGACTTCATTTCCATGTTGCTGCTGGTCAATTTTATCACGTCAATCGGACATATAAAGCCAGAACTTGCTAGTTGAACGTTTAATAAAAGAACTCAACTTTTGACCAAAAAAAAAAGCGCGCTTAGATTCCAACACGTATTTCTTCAATTCTTTTTGTACACGTGCTTTATCCTCGGAGCCATGCTTTCTTTTCCTTCGCCGCCTTTTTAACTTTCGCTTTTGTGAATGATCTCTCGTGTTATCCACGAATTGCGCTTTTTAGTCTGTTTTACTCTACTAGGAACGAATTTGTCGATGCAATATTTAATAATATCTTTAAAACGTTGCCACAATTCTTCAACTGTTTGGTGCTCGGATGCGTGCTCAAAATGACCAAATGAATACCCCAGCATGTCAAGAATTGAAGTGTCAGCCGCGTTCGTGTAATCGAACGCGGATGACAAAAATGAGTGTATACAAAAATGTAAACATACTTCGCCTTCCAATAGTCGTAAACAACTCACGGAGGATTTCGAAATCTGCTAAAGAACTTGAGCCTTGAAAGTGAATCCAAGAACCCGCCGTATTACTGATGGCCACATAGCACTTTAATATGGGTAATTTGTTGGGACATATAGTGCTCGACATGTACTATTGCGTTGCAGGTTTCCTTGAGAAGCCTGAACATATATAAACACAATTTAGTAGAGACCAACTCATCAACAAACTTCTTGATACGTTATTTTGAGTGCATTATCGAAAGTTTGAGTTGCTATAGCGTGACATCGGTTTTCTGTGGATGCTTCAGCTATGCCGCAAAAAAGAAGTGAGAATCATTTTAGAATATTTATTGATTTTAAGTTCCCCATCAGCTGGGAGTGTTTGAACTTTGCCATAGACAGCAAAATGCGGGCTGAAAACTCGTAGTATGTGTTCTGTTCTGGTGAGCCACAGCCGCTTCTATATATAGGCAGCACTTGCAGAACGTCGGACACAATAATTGCTTGATGTCACGAATGAGCCTTTCAGCCATTACATTCGCCTGCGTAGTGTAATACCACGGTTATCTGCCCACTAATGATGCTTTCTGCTTAAGAACGCGGGTCCATTGTTGATACCACAACTTTCACGCGTGAGGATATCTCTCTGTCAAGCAAAGCTACAACGCTGTTGGTATCTTCTTATCCAAGACGCGCCGCTACGATTTTGGTGCATTAGTCAAGAAGACAGACTGTTTCTTGCGAGCCCCAGAACTCTTATTTTCAATTCCGCAAAGTGCACGTGCATGACTTCAAATGGTTTATCACAGTGCTTTAGAAGGAAGAACGCGTCGGGTTGAGGCCAGTATTTTGCTTTGTTCACTTGACACAAGTGGCCCGACTCTACATACTCTTCAGTTACTTTTTCACGTTTTTTCTGTGTGAACCGTTTAAGAAACTTGGTATACGTTCGGCATAAACCATCATGACCAGCTGATTCCGGGCTGTCGTAGCACAAGCGAAGCACCTATGGAATGAGTGTCTCGGTGCTTCAGAAGTCGGTGCCTCTATCGGACTTTCAGAGACCGTTCAGGGCATGTCTGCATTACAGTTTTCAACAGATGCTGTTGCCGCTTGCTGTTTTCTCCCTGTACCTCGATAATTTCTTTAAAAATATTGCAGCTTCTTAAAAGGCTGTTTCGGTAAAGGTTATGCACTCTTTCGTGAGTCCGGCTTCCTGTAGTCTATCTTCGTCATGCAGCCCAGATGTATGCGCAAAGGCAGCTTTTAAGTTTGATGTGACTCATTTCTTTAACAACGTTCGATGTGTCACCGAACAGCCAAAAAATGGGCGCGAACTGTCGACTTTCCGCCACTGACGCAGCATGCAACGCCAACCATCTTGACATATAGTCCCCGTGGCTTGCAGGTATACGTTGACGCACACGGTCACCGAGATATCGAAGCTGTTCATGCGGGTTGCACAAGATCCTGTCGGCGGCGCCAAAGTTGTAATGACTCCGAGAATCATAAAGCCAATACGGCCGCCATTACTTTTTTTAGGTCCGTTCTTTTTCTTCCTGTCTAAGAACCGTATTTCTGCGTCCTTTCCATCTTCATTACAATTCTATATGAATATCTGAAGTGCCGTATCCTGAATGCACATTTGCAGACCGAAGTTTGGTGTGCCACATGTGTTGGACTTGAAATTGACGAGCACCGAAATTGCAGTAGGGCCGGTGGTCTCTAAAAAAATACGTCTATTGTGTTGATTTACATTTCTTTTACGTATACGTATAACCTACAATGTATGGTGTTGCCTTTGAGTTTCCACCTCCTGAGCTGGAGCGCCCCAGCTCCCTATTACGTAACCATATTGGGAGAGAGAAAAAGACGCAAACTTCTGCAGCCCTAACTAGAAGTGCGGCTCGGTGTCTGTATGGGGCTGGGGGGGGGCTCCTTTATTGGTGGGGAGGCTCGTGGGGGGAAGGCCGGGGGGGGGGCTCGTGTCCCTCTCGTGCATCCCCCTATGTACGCAGATAAATTTGTACCTTCTGTCTTTTCCGCCATTGTGCGCTTCTTCTGTGTCTTCTTCTTTGTGCGCGGTGGTCTAGAGGTACTCAGCTGCTGACTCGCAGGTAGCGGGATTGAATCCCGGCTGCAGCAGCTGAATTTTCAATGGAGGCAAAAATTCTGTAGGCCCGTGTGCTCAGATTAGGGCGAACGTTAAAGAGCCGCAGGTAGTCTAAATTTCCGGAGCTCTCCGCTACGGCATCTCTCATAATCATATGGTGGTTTAGGGCCGTTAAACCACACATATCATGCTCGCATTGTCCTTTAAAATGAATAATTTCCAACTAGGTCCATTCTTTCTTGTTCGAAGATTTACAGTTTATTTTGCCAACGCTACGGGGAGCACAGGTGACGCTTGCGCTATCACAAAGTTTCGTTGACGCAATCAGTAGATTACGTTTTTACTTCCGACATCGTTTTGGTCACCTGAGCATCACAATGGATTCTATACTTGGTCGCCATCAGTGGCATTGATTTTGGCGCTGAAACTTTTTTTTCACAATATTCCACATTTAATTCACTAGTAGTCCAGTTTATATCAGTCTGAAATTTCATTCAATTTTCATTATATTGACGCAAGGCAAACGCAGCATTCAAACTACGCGCGCTAGTTCGTGCGTCCCCCAAGAGATCAGCGGCTTGATGATCAAACAAGAAAAGGCCGTGACGGCGCGCGCCTCCTCAGCACGGGATTTTGATGAAAAAGAAGTGGTGCACCGCTCGAGGGTTTCTCGGAGATTGATCCCCTTTTGCTGCTCGCCTGTTAGAGACGCCGCTACATTTTCCTTTACTTTTCGGGCACAAGTTCGCCCCAATAAACAGTTATTCGTACACTATTTGAATTGTACGTAACAATTATGGTGGAGGTGCCGGGTAATGATCCCAAACCCAGTTGGAGTTCGAGGAAGCAGCCCGGAACCACGAGCAGTCGAACCAACTGAGCTCACGCAAGTTCATCAGTGCTCCAGCCGTCGTCTACGTGGTGAGTCGCCGGAATTTCCCCTGCCACCAAAGCCCAGAGTGTCTCCAGCCGTCTCCGGTGAGAGTACCGAAATGTCGTCTCCAACCGCTGCCGCACACGTCGTTTTGTCTCCGGTCACTGCCACGCACGTCGTTGTCGATGAGTCACGGACGCGGGACCCTTTTCAAGGCGATCCTCATGAAGACGCCGAGGATTGGCTGGAGGGTTTTGAGCGCGTCGCCAACTGCAACGGATGGACCGAAGAACGGAAGCTCCGCCGAGTTTATTTCGCATTGCAGGACAGCGCACGAACGTGGTTCGAAAACCATGAAGGTAGCATTCGATCGTGGGATGATTTCCGACTGGAGCTACTGGCCACATACCCGAGTACAGACCGCAAGGAAAGAGCTGAAGCTGCCTTGCAAGCAAGAAACCAGCTCAACAATGAAAGCGTCGCAATGTATGTGGAAGACATGTGCCGGTTATTTTGCCGGTCTGATCAAAATATGAGCGAGGACAAGAAACTTCAGCACCTGATGCGTGGGGTGAAGCAGGAAATTTTTGCTGGTTTTCTCCGATGTCCCCCGCGGAACGTCCCTGAATTTCAAAACGAGGCGACAGCGGTTGAAAAGACTCTGCAACAGCGAGCGAGGCACTACAATCGATATGTTAACGTCACATCCGTAGACGCGGTGTCAGCATTCTTCGGGAATGGCATCGACCTATTACGAGAGCTCATTCGATCGGTGGTTCTAGAAGAGCTCCAGAAGCTAAACGGCAACCCTTCAACGGTCTCGTCATTAGCGGAAGTCTTTCGGGAGGAGGTGAGACAGGCAGTCCGTGAGCAGCAGCCACAGGCCCAGCCTGTTCAAGCGTCGGTTCCGATGCTGCCCGCAGTCTCGTACGCCGAGGTACTGAGAAGCGCCCCTGTACCTCATTTCGTCACCCCTGTACCTCCTTTCGCCGCCCCTGGACCTTATTTCGTCGCAGCAAGCACGCATCTACCGAAACCTCGATTTACGCAGTCCCCAGCCGAGACTAGGATCCGAAAAGCTGATATATGGCGCACTCCTGATCGAATTCCGCTTTGTTATCACTGCGGTGAAGCTGGGCATCTTTACCGGATGTGTGAATATCGCCGAGCTGAACTTCGGGGCTTTCCCGTAAACGCTGCCTGTCCACGGAATGGGGAGTGACCTTTTGAAATCGAGGAGTACTTGTCAACGCGTCAAGGGGCTCACTCCTCGCAGCAGCATCAGTCTCGGTCGACAGTGCCACTGAGGTATCGGTCGCCAAGTCTGCGCCCATATTCAAACTCTCCGAGGCGACTTCCCCAAAGCCCGCTTCGGGAAAACTAGAATCGGCGACCTGGGCACGTAAGGCCGCTGCCGACGCAAGAAAACAACCTCCAGTGCCGATTTCAAAATGTGATGATGGACACGAGACTACGTGTGGAAACGGTAACGTCACTTCTGATTTGTCGGTAATTATAGACGGCTACGAAACGAATGCTTTGGTAGACACAGGCGCAGACTATTCCGTCATGAGCAGGGGACTTGCCAAAACGCTGAAAAAAGTGCTGACATCTTGGATAGGACCACAAGTGTGAACCGCCGGTGGACACCTTATTGATCCGACAGGCATGTGTACCTCTAGAGTCGGGATACGCGGCTTCACCTACGTGGCCAGCTTCATTGTCCTGCCGGAGTGTTCAAGAGATGTAATTATCGGAATGGACTTTTCGCAGGCCAATGGCGCAGTGATAAACTTGCAAAAAAACGTGCGTCTCGTTCTCGACGAAACACGCCATTGCGACATTCGAGAGTGAAAAACGATTCAATGCGCTCCAGATTGCAGGTGGTGATGTAACAGTACCTGCAAGATCCATCATCATTGTCACCGTAAAAAGCAATGTGTACAACGACTATGAAGGAATGACAGAAAGCAATACTGGGCTATTGCTCGAGAAAGGGATCTCTGCAGCAAGAGGTATTGTACGACTGTGTGATTGGTGTACGAGTGTCTTCCTGACAAATTTCCGAAATGAGGTGCAGCACCTTGCGAAGGGAACTGTTGTTGGTCACTTGCACGATTACGTTACGATTAGGGATTTGAATTCTTTCGAGACTGCACCATTGCACCCTGACGGTATAGATTCCATACTCGCATCTATCCACATCGAAGCAGCCCGATCACTGAACCAGAAACAAAAAAATTGATAGCCTTATGCGGGAGTACGCGTCATGTTTTTCCACGTCATCGAAAGTGCAAAGAACATCTATCATCAAACACCGCATCATAATCGATCAATCTGTTAGACCGATTTGCCAGCACCCGTACCGAGTGTCACCAAAAGAGAGAGAAGTCATCAAAGACCAAGTTGAAGAAATGCTCAGGGACGACGTAATTCAACCGTCGGCCAGCCCATGGGACTCACCTGTAGTACTGGTAAACAAAAAGGACCAGACCTTGCGCTTCTGCGTTGACTACCGAAAATTGAATGTCGTCACAAAGCGGGATGTCTATCCCCTTCCAAGGATCGATGACACCCTTGACAGACTACGAGACGCGAAATTCTTCTCCTCTCTAGACCTCAAAAGCGGATACTGGAAGATAGAGGTGGACAAACAAGATCGCGAGAAAACTGCTTTCGTGACCCCAGATGGGTTATACGAGGTCAAGGTACTCCCATTTGGCCTGTGTTCCGCACCCGCCACATTTCAGCGGATGATGGATACTGCTCTGTCCGGGTTAAAATGGCAGTCCTGTCTTGTTTATCTCGATGATTTCGTGATCTTTTCGGCCCCCTTCGATGAGCATGTGGAACGACTACGGACTGTGCTCGAAGCGATTAGTTCAGCAGGGCTGACGATAAAATCCCCAAAGTGCCATTTTGGTTTTCATGAACTGCTTTTCCTCGGTCATGCGGTTAGCTCTGAAGGCATTCGTCCTGACCACGAAAAGACAGCAGCTGTAGAAATGTTTCTGAGACCGACAGATAAAAGGGCTGTGAGACGATTCTTAGGACCTTGTGCCTATTACAGAAGATTCATCAAAGATTTTTCGAAAATTGTGGAGCCACTAACCCGACTGACGAGAGAAGACACGCCTTTCACCTGGACAAGCGAGCAAGAAGGGGCGTTCAATGAGCTACGACAGCGACTCGTACACCACCCCGTCTTAGCACATTTCCACGAAGAAGCCGAAACAGAGATTCACACGGACGCAAGCAATTTGGGACTAGGCACCGTCCTTGTGCAACTGCAAAACGGAGAAGAAAGAGTGGTCGCATATGCTAGTCGCACTCTTTCGAGAGCTGAAATAAATTATTCGGCGACGGAAAAAGAATGTCTGGTGGTAATATGGGCCATACAGAAATTCCGACCGTACTTATATGGTAGACCATTTCGAGCAATGAGCGACCATCACTCGTTGTGCTGGCTCGCAGGCCTAAAGGACCCTTCTGGGCGGCTTGTTAGATGGATCCTCAGGTTGCAAGAATACGACATAACAGTCGTATACAAGTGGGTTTGCAAGCACAGCGATGCTGATTGCCTGTCACGCGCACCAATGGAATCTGCACCCGTGGAAGATGGAGACGACTTTCCATTTCTTGGGGCCATCAGCACCGCAGACATGACTGAATATCAGCGATCTGACGCGGAGTTGCTTAAACTGATCAAGCATCTGGAAGGGCAACCCGTGCGTGTTCCTGGAGTTTTCGTCCGGGGATTGTCCTCGTACCTAATGAGAAACAACGTTTTATACAAGAGAAACTTCGAGCACAGCAAGGAGAAATTCCTACTCGTCGTTCCTTCGGCCTTGCGACCCGAAATCCTGGAAGCCTGCCACGACGACCCAGCAGCAGGACACCTCGGAGTGAGTAGAACATTGGCTCGCATCCGCACCAAGTACTACTGGTCAAAGTTACTAGATGATGTACGCATTATGTAAGGACATGTAGAGATTGCCAGAGACGCAAAACGCCTCCATTGAAACCTGCAGGATTTCTCCAACCAATCGAACCACCTGAGTCTCCGTTTGAACAAGTAGGAATGGATCTATTTGGTCCATTTCCTACGTCATCAATGGGCAACCGATGGCTAGTAGTGGCGACAGACTACTTAACCCGGTACGCCGAGACAGCCTCTCTCACCAGGGGCACGGCTATAGAAGTAGCTGAATTTTTCGTCACTAACATTGTACTACGGCATGGTGTCCCAAAGGTGGTTATCACGGACCGAGGAACTGCATTCACAGCCAATCTGACGCAGTCCATTATGAAACTTACCCACACAAGTCATAGGAAAACAACGCCTTACCACCCCCAAACGAATGGGCTAACCGAGCGACTCAACAGAACTCTAACCGATATGATGTCCATTTACGTTGACTTGGAGCACCGTGCGTGGGACAAGATACTGCCGTACGCCACTGTCGCTTACAATTCTGCTGTGCAGGAGACTACTAAAGTGACGCCATTCCAGCTAGTCTATGGTCGAGTAGTTACCACACCATTAGATGCAATGCTGCCTGTAGGCGACAATACAGAGCACAAGCCTGACATTAGCGAATTCATTCAGCGAGCCGAAGAAGCATGGCAGTTGGCGCGACATCACATAAAACAACAACAACGCGTGGATGCAAACTGTTACAACCTTCGTCGGAGAGGAGTCGACTACGCACCAGGCGACCTAGTTTGGATTTGGACTCCCGTGCGGACGCCTGGCCTTTACTAAAAGCTCATGCACCGCTACTTCGGCCCTTACTGAGTCCGTCGCGTCAGCTCCTTGAACTACAAGGTGTCACCGGAAGGACAAGTGAGCTCATCAAGATGCCGAAGGAGCACAGAAATCGTGCATGTAGTCAGAATAAAACCATACTATGACAGGCAACGAACATCGAACTATACACACCCGATTATGAGGAATACCTATTTCTCCAATGGAAACCACGAATTGAGATCCTTTTCAGCAACACTGCTTTTACGCATCGGGACGATGCGTTTTTGGAAGAGGGATAATGACGCAAGGCGAACGCAGTATTCAAACTACGCGCACTAGTTCGTGCACCCCCTGAAAAATCAGCGGCTTGATGAATGGAATGGAATGAAAAAACTTCATTTCGGTCCTGCAGGACGCGCTTAGCGCGTAGCGGGCGTCTCCCACGTAGGGACCGACAGGGAGTACCTGGCGGCCGCTTCGTGGGCCTGGTGGACAGCCCATTGCTGGTCAGCGAGAAGTGAGCTCCTGAGAGACCTCTCCCACTTGCTTGAGGTAGAGTCGGGAGGAGTTGTTCTACACTCCCAGAGCATGTGTTCGAGTGTCGCTGTGTGTCCACATGATGGGCATGTGTCGCTGGGGTATGCATCGGGATAATAAATGTGAAGCGTGGCAAGGTTTGGGTACGTGTGTGTCAGTGATAGGCGCAGGGTTAATGCCTGCGGTTGGTTAAGTTTCGGATGTGGGGGTGGAAAAATGCGGCGTTCCAAGTAAAAGTGCTTTGTAATTTCATTGTACGTGATTGGTGCATCCCGATTGGTATACAACCCAGCAAGATGAGGGCCCTGTGGCAGCGCGGTCGGTAAGTGCGCGCGCTGCATCATGGGCGATTTCGTTGAGGTTGGATAGGGCACCCCACACCTGGCCGAGATGGGCGGGGAACCAGATGACAGTATGGTGCTTCAGGGCACTTGGGTCCGCATTGCGCAGGATGCGTAACGCCTGTTCGGAGATGACTCCGCGTTCGAAGGCTTTGATGGCCGGCCCGGAGTCGCTGTAGATGAATTCCCGTTTGATGTCGAGCATAGCTATAGCTATAGCCACTTGCTCCGCTACTTCGGGGTTTCGGGTGAGGATTGTGGCTGAGTTAACAGTCTGCTGCGCGGATGATACCGCGACCGCGGCGAAGGCTTGGTTGTTGCGATAGGCAGCGGCGTCCACGAACGAGACATTGTCCGCTTCAATGTCTACGCGCTTGAGAATGGCGGTCGCCCGCGCAAGGCGCCTGGCTCTGTTGTATTCGGGGTGTACATTTCGTGGTATGGGAGCGATCGTGATAAGGTCACGGATTTCATGGGGAATTAGAGTCAACTCTGAAGGTCCGTGGCCCTCGAGGAGAAGAAGCCGAGCTCGCGCAGAATATGGCGGCCCGCCTTGGTGGTAGTGAGTCGGGTCAATTGCACACGTTCCTGAGCTTCGGCGATCTCTTCTAGCGTGTTATGTACACCAAGCTCGAGGAGTTTGTACGTTGGAGTGGTGATAGGGAGGCCAAGGGCTCGTTTGATCACCTTGCGAATAAGCGCATTGAGTTGATCGCGCTCAGCACGTAGCCACTTGTTTATAGCGGCAACGTAGGTAAAATGGCACAAAACAAACGTGCGTACGAGACGCAGCAGGTTGTCTTCTTTGAGGCCATGGTGCCTGTTGGCTACTCTACGTACGATTCGTATGGCATTCTCAGTCTTACTCCTGAGCTTGTGTACTGTTTGGGTGTTGGTTCCGCGGGACTCGATGATCATGCCGAGAACCTTGATGGTGTCTACCCTGGGTATAGTACGACCATCTCTGGTGTGGAGGGTGATATTGCGTTCCGCCGGAGGTTTCCAACCTTTGGGCTTGGCACCCCGGCGTTTGGGAAAATATATCAGCAGCTCCGACTTCGCAGGTGAGCACCTGAGACCGGTGTGGTTGAGGTAAGACTCGGTGATGTCGATAGCTTCTTTCAGGGCGGGCTCAATGAAGCCATCCGACCCTGTGGAGCACCATATGGTTACATCATCCGCATAGATAGTGTGATTTAGCCCGTCTATTTTTGAAAGTCGTTCGGAGAGCCCGATCATCACGAGATTGAAGAGCGTGGGTGAGAGGACGGATCCCTGAGGAGTGCCCCGCTGTCCGAGCTCCACTTCTTCCGACACTAGGTCTCCTACGCGGAGGACAGCTCTGCGTCGAGTGAGAAAAGAGCGGATAAAGTAGTAAAATCGATGACCTAGGCTTGATGATCAAACAAGAAAAGGCCGTGATGGCGCGCGCCTCCTCAGCACGGAATTTTGATGAAAAAGAAGTGGTGCACCGCTCGAGGGTTTCTCGGAGATTGATCCCCTTTTGCTGAGCGCTTGCTTGCTTGTTCCTTTCTTTTCTGGCTCTCACCCACTAAGGGGGATTGGCCAAGAAGCCGGTGGTTAATGCAAGTCAATGCCTTTATGTTTTCTAGACCAGGGGAATATGATTACTGTGTTTTGACTGTGAAATAAATTTGGCGCAATGTAAAAAAAATTAAAAAATCGCCTGTTAGAGACGCCGCTACATTTTCCTTTACTTCTCGGGCACAAGTTCGCCCCAATAAACAGCTATTCGTACACCATTTGGATTGTACCAGAGTCCTTCAATGCTCTGATTGTACGTAACAATATTTAGCGGTATATTAAGGAGGAATCGATATATTTCATGCACTAAGTATTACTTGTAATGGCTAGACTTGCGGTTGCACTCTCAAAGCAGCGCTGGGTGTTTACAATGCGGTACACACGCGGTAATACAAGCAAATAGAAGAAGGGGTAACATAAGCTGTTGTAGTAAGAAACCGAAACTGAAAGTGTGAACCGAAAGTAGTGACGCTAACGAGGACGGCGAAGTGTGCTCGCGAAAGGCCAGCGTGAAGCGTGTGGGCCTTGGAACGTCGAATGACAGAGAGTGCTTTGCCACATTGGGGCCATCGGTCCAGCCAGGACAAGCCAGGCGTTTCCTGCGGTGAGACTCGCTCGCTGGATTCCGTGCCGACTGGTTGTGCCCTCACGATCTCCGACGTCAGCGTAGCTCTGGCCGACTGGGCTGGCCCTACGTCATCTCCTGACGCCGATCTCCGACGACAGCGTAGCTATGACCTACTGGACTTGCCCTACGCCATCTCCTGACGCCGACAAGAGCTCTCGCAAGTGGTGCCCCGTCTTCGAACTCCTGTGACCGTGTTTCCATCTTTCCTATCTCTCCTAGCCCCTCGATATGTCCTTGTTCGCTGGCTTAGCGCATCTCTCTTTCTCTCTCTCTCTGCACCTTTAGTCCTATCCTTTTAACCCCTCCTCACTCCCATTCCTTGTGAGCTACTGCTGAAGTGTCGCACCCTGATGCAGACAGTTGTGGGGCTCACTTTTCTCTTCTTTTCCCTCTTAAAGCCACATCTTTCTTTCCTGTGGTGAACGGGTAGCTTTCAGAGTAGGTCAGTGCGGCGCGTTTTTATGGTAAATGTGCGAGCGGGCCAGGACGGGCTGCTGATCGTGTCCAGATGGTATACCAACCAGCTACAGAATCGGTCCACGGTGCCTAGTCTGCTGGGGTCCGACACAACAGCATGCTGAGGGCGTGGCCTTGGCGATACGTGTATATAGGTTAGTGATCCGGCACAACCGACTATGGCATGCATCTCGGCGCTATATACGCGGATTCATCGTGCTTCGAACGTTCCTTAGGCGAACGTGTCAGCGCGCTTTTCTCTCTTGCTTCAAGCGTGCGTCGACTACGCGGTGATCGGCGCCATGAGTGTCGTCTCCGAACGATAGTTGGCGAACGAGTCAGGGCGTGTAGAGATACTTGTAAGCTATGGTACCGTAAGGAACTGGAACGTAACTGTGTTTTACGCCTCGGCTATCTATTGAAAATATGTGTATTTGTGATCGTAATTGTGTTGTGTATAAATGATTTCTTTTCCGTAAACTTGTCTGTGTCTGAGAGCCCACGAACTACTACAGTGGTACTCAAGATATACACAACTCCACGCACAAATGAAACATACACGGAAACATATAAATGAAAACACAAGTAAACACCAGCGCTGCTTCACATCCCTACATAGATCTTCACATTCCCACGCACATCCCCACATCCCCACGAGGACGTTCAGCGGTTATGTGTCATGGGAAGACCAGGAAAACCACATCATCATGTTTCGATCAATCATGTGAATATCGCACATTTCAAATTTAGCGGTGCCTTTATGGTGGATTCCTGACACCACGGAATCTCGCTAGGCAACCCTGTAGACCTTCATGCTTTCCTAACCGCACGTGAACTCGGTAGTCAATTTTATAGACGCCGCCGTGATGAAGACATGGAATTCCGAGCTCTTCAAGCGTAGACCAAGCACCAGCCAAGAACCGTACGTACCAGCGAGCCCGCTTCGCCACACCAAGCAGAGGCAAATCGCTACAGGCAAACCAAAGACTAAAATGCGAGCTCGGGAATTGAAGACAACACGGCAACGAAGGCTTGTTACGACTACACCGAGGCTTGCAAGGTAAAAGAATGTCGCAAGACAGCTTCGCTAAGCTGTCCGACCACCTTCGCGGAAGCGATGGGCTGAAGTTATGAAGTCTTCCTTTACTCATAAGCCATATGAGGTGAAATTAGTAAGCAAAGAAGGAACGCTAAGGTGTGCACGTCAATGGGATGCGCCACGGAAGGCAAATTGTTTTGTATTTCACTTCCTAAAAAGGACGGTATGTGCCTGCTATAGCTATACAGAATAAAAAACCCTGGTTACGCTATCTGGTAGTCTTTCACCTGGTATTTCTGCGTTATATTTCGACTCGAAGCTAAATTTCTAACAGTCCGCGAGAGCTGCGATAGACACAGACGGCGGTGGACGACGTAGTCACCAAAATTGGCTCTTAAGATTATGAAAACTTATAAAAACGAGGTATTGCGCCCTGCGCAATTGCATATAGCCAAACAACGAAAACGCAGAAAGCTCTTGCCAGCACGCTGGCATAATAGTAAGTTACTATATTTCCTGCCAATACAGTGACAGCCTTGTCAACGAAATGAGCAGTCGGTCCCTGAGCCAGTAATACGCACTTCGGGGAACGAACGACATTGATTTCACATACGAGTAATAGCATCCTTCAAAGTTGGCTGGTTCTCCTCTCTTCGCGCCAATGGCCTCGGCCAATGTTCCTGTCACGTACACGTCTTCAGGAAGAACTGGCGGATGCATCTCGGAGGCCCTGAGAAGTGGCCGCACAATCCTTTGTGCCAGCATATACGCACATCCGGAAAGAAAGCCACCATGGTCCGGGCATCTCCTCGCAGAGTGCTGGACAGGGGGTTCACCACACGCTTCTCCACGAAGAGAGACGAAGGAACCCAACATGTCAAACTCATCCGCGAGCTTCACGTTGAGGTCGTAGGCCACTTGTAGAAAGCGCGCGTTCACGCGTCCTTCGTCGGTGATTTTATCACAAAGGGAGCAGCCGTACAGAACTCGGCCACCCAGCGCAGCATCACCAGGGTCGCCAGGGATGCACTCTCGGGAACGCCGCTGTAGCTACCCAACACGATGTCGGCCTGCAAATGTCGCTCGTACTCCACGTGCGCCAAGAGCGACAAATTGCTTGGTCTCCCAACGAAAAAAATTAGCTTCACACTAGATGATGCGTTTCGTGTGTACCAAAGGTCGGCGCGGATGATGTTCCTATGGTGGGTGGCAGTCGGTAAGGAACTGACTGCAATGACGTAGCGCACCGGCACCAGGGATCCACGGCAAATGTTCCTGAGTGAGTCTGCGAAGCTCAAGTTCACCTGAGTAGTTCTGTTGAATATTTCGAAATGGGCGCTGATGTTACCCTTAGGAGCTGCACAGCTCAAGCAGCGTGAGGAGGAGCGATTCCGTGTACGGCAAGTCTTCAGCCAGGTGATAGGGACGAGCCCTGTCATGCAAATCACCAAAACGAGTGCTCGAACCTGGAATGAAAAGAAGTATATTTATTGCAGTGAAAACCTGAATTTCTAAATGAGAAGGCTCATGTTGCGAAAATCCAGTGTCTGGTACGACAAAGTAAATCACACACACACACACACACACACACACACACACGCGCACACACACACGCACACGCACACACACACACACACACACACACACACACAAACACACACGCGCGCGCGCGCACACACACACACGCGCACACGCACACACGCACACGCACACGCACACACACAAAAAAACAAGGACGACCTTAATTTCAGTTTTGGCGGCCTATTGCCGCCAATATTTTACAGAGTGGTTTCCCTTCCAAGTGACTATGAACATCGTCCTGCCGAGCACCAGGCCAGAAGTGTGTTTGTATCCATTTAACCAGTAAGTGCCTGGCGGCAGCAATTATCTACCTCCCACAGCAGTGGCGGATGCTCAACAATTTCACAATTGCTGTGGTGGATTAAGCTGCGCCTATGGGCTTTCGCAGAACCTTGTGGGGCTACCTTTCGAGATGAGTACCCAGAAACAACCGAACCCAGCTCGGTGCACTCCTCTACCAGTTGGGAAAAATGGGTGGGTTCCCGGTTGGCACTGGGAATCGAACCCGGCAGCTCCCGGATTCTCGGTTGACACTATAACCATGTAGCCACCGCTGTGGTTAACCATGTAGCCAACGCTGGAGGAGGGGGGTGTTCTTTGAACAGGTATCTGGTTGGTTCACGCTGGAGGTTCGTGGCAACCCTCTGTAACCCATTGCCTGGGGGCGTGGTAACTTGTACTGGAAAAAGCTCGCACGAATGGACACTGGTCCACTTTGCCACGGCTTTGCATCCAAGGAAGGTCACATCACAGTTCACGCAATGCAAGCACAAGTGTGCCGGAATGGCTGGAAGAATGGTAAGCTCTCGTAACCTGACAACTTCGAGGCGCTTACATAAGGAACACAATCCTTGTGAGAGGACCAAACAACAATGCTGCATTGGCAGGTGGTGCTCGTGTCCCTCTGTAATCCAGCGTATGTGGATGGCGCGGCTAAGGAGTCGATTCCTGAAGGCCTGACAGGGAAGTTTTCACACACAAAAACTTACATACACACACATAACCACAAACGCCATGGCTCCTGGTAGGCGATCTGTGCGTTCGCTTGATCTTTGGGGCCTTCGCACGAAAAGAAAACAAACCTCAGTCTTTGTGGAAGTGTGAAACCGAGACTATGAAGTTGACGATTTCCAGGCGCAAGAGACGTCGTGGGAAGCTTCTGCAGAGCGGAGCCGGAGGCTTAATTGGAGAGGATAAAAATGGGGTTATTGCGGAACTCCAATTGCTGAAGTCAGGGGGGCGAAAGCCACATAAAATTGAGTCAGAGCATGACTGTGAATATTGTTACGTGACAATGACACTGTCAGTCACAAGCCACAGTACAACACAGTCAACATACTCAACTTCCTATACTGGACGCCTTTTAGGGTATGTTCCACTATACACTGATGACAGTAAAACCACGTAACAATACAGTACATCTCAATAACCAAAGCGAAATAGGTGATTCTCTTGGCAAACAGCGAAAGTTACTTGTCTGGCGATAATTAAAGGAAGTTAACCAAGAACAAAGTTCACACAAAGTTAGTGAAAGTTCTATAGTGACAGTTCCTTGGTGAACGTTACAAGTCAGTTATATTGTGCACACTGCAAATCCTGAGCACAGAAGGCAGTGGCTCGATGTGCCACATCATCGTAAAGGGAAAGCTGGCATACGGATTTCCCTTTCATATTGCCGCGTGCATAGCTGCATTTAGCGGCGAGATAGCGACGACAACGAAGAACGCGGATTTTCTCGAGAGGCGCAGCGCAGCAGAGTGAAGAAGACGACAATCTTAGCGGCCTTCTCTGAGAGCATCTCTACAAGTCCCACTGTCCGTGTTTTTAAATAAACACCCTGTAATTTATAACCCGCGACACTGGTGGAGGAGCTGGGTACTACCACCTCATGATCAGCACCCCTGTGAGAAGCCTCGAGTCCAGCCCTACGAGACAGCCACGCGTGAGACGCCTGTGCACCGCTAAAGCCGTCGCCTTCAAGGTCTTGAACCAGAATTTGGCCTTTAAAGGGAGCAACACTTCCGACAACCACCCCTACTCAAGAAATGGCAAGGAGTCCTGCACAGGTGACGGTCCAGAATATGCGCATTCCTGAACCATTTCATGGCCGGCCGAACGAAGATGCCCAAGACTGGCTTGAGCAGTTCGAACGGGTAGCTAAATCGAACTACTGGGGTCTCGATGGAAAGCTCTTCCACGTATACTTCGCCCTTGAAGACGGCGCGAAGACGTGGTTTATAAACCGGGAGGCAACATTGACGACGTGGGAGGAGTTTTGTCGTCGGTTTCTTGACACCTTCGGTAACGCGGACCGACGAGAAAACGCACGCCTTCTTGAAGGACGCACCCAATAGCTGCATGAAAGCGTCGCCATGTTTGCTGAGGATATGGTGCGCTTGTGCCACCGCGCGGACCCCAACATTCCCGAGGCTCGAAAGCTAAGCCATCTCATGAGGGGCGTCAAAGAGCAGCTATTTGTTGGTCTTGCGCGCAATCCGCCGACAACAGTGGACGAGTTCACCAAAGAGGCCACCGCAATAGAGCGTGCGCTACAGCAACGGTACCGACAGTCTGATCGCCCGGCCACCAGCGCAGCTGCAGGTGCCACCGCACTTACCGAAAACGACGAGTTTTCTCTATGCCACCTGATTAGACAGATCGTGCGTGAGGAGATCGCGAAGAAGAACGCAAAGTACACATTGCAGTCACAGGCGCTCCCGCAGCAGGAGTCCACGGTAGCCTCCGTCGCTGAAGTCGTTCGCCATGAACTTCGACAAGCGTTTGCCTCTCCTCAGCAATATTCCGCTCCACCGCACCGTCCAAGCTCGTGTACCTATGCAGACGCTGTGCGTCGTCCATTGGCTCCAGAAGTATCATACCAGCCGAACGAATACAGATATGCAGACGCTGTTCGTCGACCCACGCCCATGCCAGCGCCGCAGTACCTCGAACCGTATCCTGTGGCAGCCTGGGCTCAGCAGGATTCTGTCAGGCGACTCTATATGCGGAATACCGACGTATAGCGCACTGCGGATCGTCGACCACTCTGCTACAACTGTGGAGAGCCAGGGCACATTTACCGTTTTCGCCCACATCGCCGAGCTGAATACCGCGGTAGTGCACCTACAGCTACGCGCCGACAGTTTGACGAAAGCCGTGCCCCCATCGACGACGACATGGCTGGCAGGCGGGAAGGCTCTTCTACCTTCCGGACATGGTCACCATCACCGGCTCGCTTTGGTTCACCAAGCCGCCGTAGATTTGCTGACGCCGTCAGAGGTCGGTCTCCCAGCCCACGGCGGGGAAACTGAAAGCAGCGACCTCTCGGGGGAAGGTTGCAAGCCGTCGAACTGCCGAAAATCCCCCACTGCTGCCGAAACACGTGAGAGACGACGATGAAGACTTCGCCGAGAAAACTGTGACTGCCGACCTCGCTGTGACGATTGACGGCGTTGAAGTGACGGCCTTAGTCGATACGGGTGCAGACTTCTCCATAATGAGTGAACGATTGGCAGATGAACTCAAGAAAGTCAGGATGGAATGGACGGGCCCTTATATTCGATCTGCTGGAGGCCAGATAATTACTCCCACGGGAAAATGTACAGCAAGACTCGCTATTGAAAATGTGGCTTTTGTAGCCACATTTCTGATCCTACCGGAGTGCTGCGAACCTATGATACTGGGAATGAACTACTTAAGAGAGTACGGTGCTGTGGTCAACATACGCGACGGTGTGATCACATTCGCCGCTGACAAGTCTGTGACCACTGATCCAGACCAAGAACCCAGGGTGTTACGTGTGGTCGACGACGACGTCTGCGTGCCACCACTGTCATGTAGTCTTGTTTCCGTGTGTTGCGCCGTGCACTGTAATGAAGACGCCATAGCCGAACGCATCACTGACCTTCTTTTTCACCAAGGCATCGCCATCGCTCGCGGTATCGTCAGCTCAATGGATGGGCGTGCAGACGTGCTTCTGACCAACTTCACGAATGAGCGCCGGCACATCGGTAAAGGCACGGCTGTGGCGTACCTCGAAGAGCTCTACTACTCTCACGACTGTCTTCTAATGCAAGGGGAAACCACAGCTCAATCACCTCCACATACACCACCAGTTGATATCGGTCCGAGTCTAGCACCGACTGAAAGATGCCGTCTTATGGAGCTGCTCGACCAGTTCAAGGACTGCTTCTCATCGACATCACGAGTAGGTCGAACGCCTCTGACTAAGCATCGCATAATTACGGAAGACACAGCAAGACCGATCCGACAGAACCCATATCGCGTCGCTCAGAAAAAACGTGAGGTAATCCAGCAGCAAGTCAAGAAGATGCTTGAGGATGACGTTATCCAACCATCAAAGAGTCCTTGGGCATCGCCAGTGGTACTCGTGAAAAAGAAAGACGGCAGCTTGCGTTTCTGCATCGATTATCGTAAGCTGAACCATGTTACAAAAAAGATGTTTATCCATGACCACGGATCGATGACTCTTTGGACAGGCTACAGCATGTGCGCTACTTCTCGTCAATGGACCTTAAAAGTGGATACTGGCAAATAGAAGTAGATAAGCGCGACCGAGAAAAGACCACCTTCATGACACCAGACGGGCTTTATGAATTCAAAGTCCTCCCTTTTGGTCTATGCTCAGCCCCAGCCACGTTTCAGAAACTAATGGATAGCATTCTGTCCGGCCTGAAATGGAAAACATGCCTTGTGTACCTCGACGACGTGATCGTTTTTTCGGCCACGTTTGAAGAGCATCTAAAGCGGCTACTGTCAGTCCTTCAAGCCATACGGTCCGCTGGACTCACACTCAAACCGGAAAAATGCCACTTCGGCTTCGAAGAACTCCAGTTCCTGGGACACGTGATCAGTCACGAAGGTGTGAAGCCTGACCCAGATAAAACAGCAGCCGTCGCAAAGTTCGCAAGGCCTGTTGATAAGAAAGTGGTCAGGCGTTTTCTGGGTCTCTGCGCCTACTACCGGCGATTTATAGCAGGCTTCGCACACATCGCCTCTCCACTCACCCGCCTTACAAGGAAAGACATCGTATTTGTATGGGGTGAAGAGCAAGAAGCTTCATTCAACGAGCTGCGACAGCGTCTACAAACTCAACCTGTCCTCGCTCACTTCGACGAGAATGCACCAACAGCAATACAGACGCCAGCAATGTGGGCCTAGGTGCTGTTCTTGTCCAATGCCAAGATGTTGTGGAGAGAGTGGTTGCCTACGCTAGCAGAACGCTGACACGTGCCGAGTCCAACTACTCAACAACGGAGAAGGAGTGTCTGGCCGTCGTTTGGGCAGTTGCGAAGTTCCGCCCGTACTTATATGGCCGCGCTTTCCAAGTCGTAAGCGACCATCACTCTCTTTGTTGGTTGACCAATATGAAAGACCCATCTGGACGTTTAGCACGATGGAGCTTACGGCTCCAAGAGTACGACATGGCCGTAGTTTACAAGTCCGGAAGGCAACACTTAGACGCCGACTGTTTGTCAAGGTCACCGATTGAATCACCGGCTATAGAGGATGATGATTTCCCAACTTTTTTAGGAGTTGTTGATGCAGCTATCATTTCTCGGCAACAACAAGATGATCGGGAGCTCAACTCGCTTATAGGATTCTTGAACGGACGAGCCGCCAATGCACCAAGAGTGTTTTCGAAGAACTTATCGTCATTGTGTTTACGGGACGGAATTATGTACAAAAAGAACTTTTCATCAACAGGTAGAAGCTATCTGCTGGTAGTTCCTGGAGCTCTCCGCAGCGAAATTTTACAAGCTTGCCATGACGAAGCCACTGCGGGCCACCTCGGTTTCACAAGAACACTGACACGCATCAAAGAAAAATATTACTGGCCAAGAATCGCAGCAGAGGTTAAACATTACGTCCGAACATGCATTGACTGTCAGCGGCGCAAGGTATCACCTGTCAAACCCGCTGGGCTATTACATCCTGTGCCCGTGCCAGAAACCCCGTTTTCTCAAATCGGAATGGATCTGCTGGGCCCATTCCCAACATCGGACAGCGGCAACAAATGGATTATAGTGGCGACGGACTACCTCACCCGATACGCGGAGACCAAGGCAATCGCGAGTGGCACTGCAGCTGAAGCGGCCCAGTTCTTCATTGAGAACATTGTTCTGAGACATGGTGCTCCAGCTGTCGTCATAATAGACAAAGGTACCGCGTTTACAGCCGAGCTTTTGCGCACTGTGCTTACGCTCAGTGGCACAGCGCATAGAAAGACGACAGCTTACCACCCACAAACGAATGGGCTTACAGAAAGACTTAACAAGACAATCACTGACATGCTTTGCATGTACGTCGACGTAGAACACAAGAATTGGGACCGAATATTGCCGTACATCACATTCGCGTATAATACGGCGCGCCAGGAAACAACAAAAATGACGCCGTTCGCACTAATTCATGGCAGAGAAGTTACGACAATGCTTGACGCCATGCTGCCTTACGATTTCAATGACTCAGGGACAGACGCCGCAGACTTCACTGAGCGCGCCGAAGAAGCAAGGCAGCTTGCCCGCGTCAGAATAATGAACCTGCGACAACTTGACGCCCAACGGTACAACCTTCGCCATCGATTCGTCATTTATCAACCAGGAGATAGAGTCTGGGTTTGGTTTCCTGTACGACGACGAGGCCTCTCAGAGAAACTTCTACGCCGATACTTCGGACCCTACAAGGTTCTGCGCCGTCTTAGCGACGTGACGTACGAAGTCGTGCCCGACGCCTCCTCCTGTTCCAAACGTCGCCAGACCGTGCACGTGGTCCGCATGAAACTTTACCACTCTCAGTGATGTAAACACTCGATGGCCGCATCTCTACCTGTTGAGCGTCGGGACGACGCTCACTCTGGCGGGAGGGTAATACCGCGTGCATAGCTGCATTTAGCGGCGAGATAGCGACGACAACGAAGAACGCGGATTTGCTCGAGAGGCGCAGCGCAGCAGAGTGAAGAAGACGATAATCTTAGCGGCCTTCTCTGAGAGCGTCTCTACAAGTCCCACTGTCCGTGTTTTTAAATAAACCCCCTGTAATTTATAACCCGCGACAATATCATATAGGTCGAAGTATCGTATACTGGCCGCGCGGCCGCTTTTTCTACGGAGGCGAAAATGCTTGAGGCCCGCGTACAAATATAGTTGTATGTGCACAACGAAGAACCTCGGGAGTTCGAAATTACCGCAATCCTCCACTACGGTGTCTCTCATATCACATCGTGGTTTTGGGACAGATATTGCTAATATTACTATTTTTATATAGTAAGGTTACGAGAAAATTCAAACGAAGTTCTCTGAAAGTGATTAATATTAGTGTAAAAGTTGATACACCGCTATTGGCCAGGTGTGCGACCGATGGCGGCGCTGCGACTCGCGCTTGTATAGGGAGCCTACATGACCGGCCGTTTTTAGGGTGATGTCAGCCTTTGACCCACTACAAGCCGCCAACGCAACGCCGCCCGCCAAAACACAATGTTGCCAGACAGCAACGCCGCGGTGTTGCCCCATCTTGGTGCCCGCACTGCGTCTACGCCCGGTTGCGTTTAGTTTTCAATAATACGGCGTCGAACGTTGCGGTAGCGTGTTAAACGCTGCCGGTGAAGCCTTAGAATGCCTGGATGCTGCGTACCGCTCTGCACTAACCACAACAGAAAGGGGATGCGAATGTTCCGCTTCCCAGCGAGCCCAGGCCGACGACAACTACGGCTGGCTCAAGTGAAGCGAGACGGCTGGGAGCCCACCAGTGCGTCTCGTATTTGCTCTGTGAGTACTGCGTATTTCGTTCACTGTTTTTTCCTGCGACACACGTATATGTGTTTCGCGGTGTTCACGAATGAGTAGATAACCGAAGTTGTCGTTGCTGCGTCCACGCATTGCGAGTAGGAAGCCCACAAACGGGACGCGTCCGCGCGTTCGTGCGGAGACGCGCTCGCTAGTCTGAGCTGTTGCCACGCTTGCGTTCGTGTCAGCGTAACCTCAGTATTATGTCGCAAGTGTTTGTGTGTGGGCTGCGAATTTCTTCGTGCGCTCGCTTTGAGTACTGGGTCGCTTACATGGTCGGCTCCTTTTTGTTGCGCCGTACTTCGCGTAGCTGGAGGGAGCAGCGGCTGGCTCTAAAATGGCGGCGCACAGAAAACTATGCTGAATTTGGTGGAAGCTGGCAACAGCGTGCCCCGTTGCCCGCTGGTTCTGGCTGAGTTTCTTGAAGGCACTTATTAAGATGTCTCCACCCTAAAAACGGCCGTTCATGTAGGCTCCCTACGCTTGTATGTCGTCCGTTCGAGGATTCGTACGTTTTCGAGGCACGACGCCGCATGGAAACTGCACCGTCCCGGCAAAACTCGGCAAAGAGCAGTTCAATTGGTTATCTGGTGTGAGGTGGCTACCGACGGTGTTGTCACAACCATGGTTGTCCGTGTTTATTGGTCATTTTTTTAAACATAGTGATTTTTTTTAACTGCGGCCGCAGGTCTACACGGCGAGTGCTACGCCATGGAGAGTACTCTTCTGTGCCTCTATATGATCATTGATCACCCACCCCAGACAAGGGAGTTAGCTCTCACCTTTTTCATAAGGAACCGAAGGGGAGGTAGAAGTGGATAGTTAAACTTAGGTAGGAAAAGCGTTCCATGCCTTTATAGACCATGCGCAGCAAGCACTTCGCCCACAGGGACTTTGGCTGTACGACCCCTACGCTCCACTTTTCGGTAAGCTTGCAACCATGTTTCAGCGCCTCGCCAGTACTTCAGCTGTTCATTGGACGCAAGCTACAGGCGTAGGCAACTTATACAGCGAGTGACGTGTTGTCCCAAATCCTACCACAGAGGTCCCTAGACAGAGAGCCGATGACGCGGCCCCCGAATCACCTCGGGTATAAAGCGCGGCTAGTGAACGAAGCTGAGCGGCGCAGCACATCTGAGACTACAACTTTATTTGGTTGGTGTATGCACATACATAATTAGTTTACTGATAAATACGAGCGCGCGCTTCGCGCACTGCTTACCATAAATTCAGAAGCGAACCTGCTGTCGCTGTTTAGTGCACATTCACTAAGGTTGTCACACAATTTTTGTGACCTCGTGGGTGGTATATACAACCAGCGATAGCTATAGCAACGACCATGTGTGGCATTAATATGAACCATTTCATGATCTATAGCAATAATTCAACAAAAATAACTGGGACAAACTGCAGTCGTTTACATTCGCCAGGTGGTGCATCAAGACGGAACTCGCCTCCTTCCCGAGTCACACCAGCACTACCAGCACCTACCCCTCAAGACTTCTGCTAGTGCGATACAATCCGGGCTTGCACCCTGCCGACGCCCAAAGTGATATCCAAGCATGATTATTTGAAATTTGAAAATTTGATGCTGCTTTTCACTTCTACATGCCACAAACAGTCGATCGACTGCCGAAGCACCATTTTGAAAAGCTGCTCTGCAAAAATTATATTATGTGCTGTTTGCGAACGCAAGAGTGGCAGAAATCAACGATTCACACACATATGCTCGTGTTCACGGTCACTATCATTGCACTACAGAAAAAAAATATCATAAGGAAAAGGGCAGGTGTGCCCTTCTTCTTAGGACTTTAGTGAAAGCTAACGTCCTTTTCACGGGTGGACGATACACACTGAGGCGCACAGCAGTACTTCACTATTGCGCAGCACTCGATCGCCACGGGGACATTGTGTGGCGGGTTCGCAAGTCCACGCGTTTGCAGGGCCAGAGCCGCGACGGTGATGCGATCTTTACTCATGGCATCAGCTGCGCACATCCAACAACATGCGTCGTATACCCCCGTGCCGTCGATGTGCACCGCCATTTTTCGCTTGCTGTATCTGCATGCATTTAGATACTGGAGAAAGCCCCGCTTATTGGAAAATTAGAAACACCGGAACTAATCACTGTCGCACGACGGAAACTACAGATGACGAGCGAGAACACTCAACCATAGTTTCACTTTCTGTCCAACAATGCGGTCAACAGCATCGACGTGCTGATCGGTCATCTGAGAAGTTCCTTGGACCTGCCTATTGGCTGCAACTAAAACAAAACCATAATTGCACTCGAAAACATTCGTTCGTTATGGGCGTTAACTAACCTTCGCGGGGTTGTTCGTTCGACAAAGTTCCCGCCCAAAGCAGACGATCCACGCACAGGAGCAGCGGCTGCTGCAGCATGGTTGATAACGGAGTCTACCAACTGGTCTCACACACGAGCGGGCGCCACTCCAACATCCGAAGGGTAATAGTGTAGTTCACTATACTAATAGGAGTGGTGGTCATGGTTCCGGTGGGGGTGAAAGCGCCTGACTTCGTTGAGCCGTGTGCGTCGTTATGCGGCAGTGTTCGTGAAAGCGCATGCTCTAGCTGAGTAATAAGTGGGGCTCCGCGTCTTCGGGGCTTATTTTTCTTGAAAGTAGGAGACAGTTTGAGCAGCTCTTTTTTTTTTGAAACACTTCGCGTTTAACAAAGTTTATTCCCCCGTTCTCTCAATCTCAGAGTTCAACACCTTCAATACCTTCTCCGATTTTTTTCTTCTCCTATTCTTGGCTATATTAGGTGAAATGGTATCTGGACATTAAACCATGAGAACACGTGCAGCTTCTTTCAGTTGTCCGTAGGGTTTGAACACACTGTCAGTAACGTGTGACACATATAACGGCCTACTATGGCTGCAAGTATGCGCTACAAGTAATTCTTAGTCTGTATCAACCCCGGAGGAGCTGAAGTAGACGTTGGTAGCTACATGGAACATTTTGCGAGGGTTTGGTATAAGACGGGTTGTTATGGCTGAAAAGAGTTTATGTAACAGGCAAACGCTGCACGTGCAGCAACGACACTTGGCTAGCATTAGCTTCCATGACTTCCTGTGATGCTATCTGTCCAATGACTAATTATACACTCTGAAAAAAAAACGTACGTCTATTTGCGCATCATTCCTTCGATGTAGAGCGAATAGGTTTTAGAAGAAGCGTGGGACATCCCAATTATCCCGCTTACCGGGAGCTCTTAAAGCACTGGATATCAAAACGCCCTAATCATGAAATGAGCTAGTACATTGGAAGTGATTACCTTGAACCTTCTTGCGCAGATATTCGACCTTCTTCTGTCTCGTGCAAAGAGAAATCCAAAAGAAGCCATGATAGTTATGGCATGGCGTCTGAAAGCACAGGGAACACAATATAACTGCAACAAAACATTTATCATAACTATTGAATAATTCAAGTTAATTGTACACGCAATATATCGATAAACTTCTCCCTTTCGTGACTCTCATCACAATTTTCTTATTTTTAAGCGAGATACCTCTAAAACATCCTTCTCTTGTTTAAGTGAGCTATGCCATCGGCGGAAATAAGTACCTTCTGTGCCAGGGACACCAAGGTTGTCCAGTGCAAGGTAATGTCTCACGAATAATTATGGGCAAGAACGTCTCGTCAATATGAGTCTGGCTGCCAGATTGGCAACGGCTTTCGTTCGTAAGCCGTCGTTTAGGTTTCACGGTAGAGTTGACTGGTGATGGCCTAATTTTGTTTTTTTAACGGCAAATTCTATCTTGAGAGGTGTATGCCAGTATGGGCTTTGGAGCCGATTTCGTAAAGCTCTTCGTTCGGTTAGAGAGGCGCTGTGAACACACGGACAAAGTAAGGCAAAAGTTTGCGTAACATCAAATCTTGAAGAGAAAAAAATTCTGAACATGGAGTATCGCTGGAGCCTTTTCTGCGTTTCGACAAGCGCTCTAGTCTTCTTCAAGGCTGCAGCTGGCTCCAGTGAATCCCCGTGTTCAGAAATACTTCACAAACAAAGTCGTTATCATCGTTGTCAGGCTGTTTTAGTCCAGTGCAGGACGAAGGCCTCTCCCAGTAATATCCAGTTTACCTAATCCTGCGTGAGCCGATTACGTTTTATTCCTGTGCACTTATCATTTCACCACTCCAACTCTTGGTCTTCCCCGACAGCGCTTCCCATCCCTGGTTAATAACCATTCTGTCATTCTTACTGTCCATCACTTGTCTAATCTAAGCTTTACGCGACCAGCCCAGGTCCACTTGTTTCGATTGATGTCAACTACCTAGGAAGTCTGCGACCCCTGTTTGTTCCCTGACCCATCCCTTTGTCCTGCGATTTCTTAGCGCAGTTCCTTACATTTACGCGCCCTTGTCCGCTGAGTGGTCGTGCTCTTTTTCTCCAGTTGTTCTATTTTTCTCTATGTCTCGGCTCATAGGTTAGGACCGTCAGTACGCGCTGATTTTATATTTTTCTCTTTCATAACAGTAGTAGATATTCTGACATTATTTAGGAGTGCCTTCTGCACGCGCTTTAAAAGCATGCTTATTCTTCGGTGAAATTCTTGTTTTGGGATTAGGTTCTCGATCCTGTTAGTAGGTGTCCTAGGTAATATGTATCCGTGCATACACTCCAATGCCTGGCTTTTGATCTTAACTCTTGTCCTTTCCCCAGGGTATTGATCATCAACTTTGACTTGATAATGCAAACCTTTAGGCCTGATTTAATGCTTTCTTGCTTTAATCGCGAAATTATTTGTGTAAGTCACTGATATTGTTACTGAAGAGCCCTACGTCATTTGCAAATGGTATGTTGTTGAGTCATTCTTCATTAACATTGATCCCTGTTTCTTCTCAACCTAGATGTTTGAACACTTCCGCCAAGCACGCAGTGAGCAACACTGAAGATGTGGTATCTCATTAACCGACTCTTTTTTATTGAAATTTTATCATTATTCTTGTGAAAAAGTAGGGTAGCTGTTGAGTTTTTCGTGAACTTATTTGCACCGCAACACCAGAAAACACAGACAGGGAAGGAGCAAACCAGAAAGAAAAGACGGTGCTGACTCACAACTGTTGTTTATTGAAAAAAAAAAGATTATGGGTAGCAAGTGCATTAGTGATCCATCCGTCTCACTGCATGAAAAATAATTAAGGTATTTAGGCCAATCTTGATTATCGCCATAAGTGTGACCACGCTGCCTCGGTGCACCTCTTGTTCTGCGCATGTCGTGATGTAAGCTGCCAGTATCTATGTATATATACATTTCGCCCCATTTTTTCCCCAATAAACAGTTGTGAGACAACGCCGTCTTTTCTTTCTCTTTTGCTCCTTCCCTCGCTGTGTTTTTTGGTGTTGCGCTGTAAATAAGTTCACGATGGATTCTAACCAAATGGCCCAACTTACCGTCTTATTGTAGAGTCCTTGTAAATATTGGCAGAGTTATTGACATATGATTTAGGTACTCCTTGTCAATTTAATGTTTTTAAAACTGCGGATAGCTCCTCTGAGTAGAATGCCTTTCGGTATCAGCTCGATAATAAAAGGGTTTGCTGTATTCAGCAGCCCTCCCAATTTATGAAATGAATGTAAATTATTTTATGCGGTTTTAAATTACTGTTGATATTTTGTACATCACTGATGGTAAGCTGGCCAGCCTTGGTTCTCTATGTTTTCTGCTTCCCCTTGTAGCGCCATCATCATCATCATCATCATTTCTCAATCACCGCGCCGCGCCTCTCGCGCAGCGTATGATAGCTCGAGCTGCGCGAGAAAGAGAACGAGCTGACACGCCTGGCGTGGCGGACGCTGGTAGCCGACGGGCTTCGCTTCAGGCCTGCAATAAAGTGGCGAGATCGGCACGGCCCCATCGGCCGCCTTCGACGTCATCTCACGTCTCTGTTCTCTCGCCGCTACATTGGTGACACGGAGAACACGCCCTTCGCCGAGCGGCCCGCGGCCATGTTCCCCCAACTCTGCCCACCAGTGCCGCCGTACCAATCAACTTACCCCAAGGTATGGTTTATGCAGCTCGACGCCGTTCTTGCGGTGAATGGCATCACGGACCAGCTGCTAATGCATGCCATTCTTCTCGACGCCCTACCGGTCGAGTTGCGCCATCTCGCTGCCACTTCAAGCACCAGCCCGCAGCCTTACGATTCCCTCTGCACTGCGGTGCTCGCCCGCAGCGGCAACACATACCGTCCGCTTCCGTTTACCCGCACCAGGCAGGTTTCCCCGGCGTCGCAGAGCAAGGTACGAACCGGTCCGCAGCCCTCCACTGACCGCTACCTCGGTACCCCGGCTTCGACTACTCCTCCTACCTCAGATCCAGTCGCACGAAGATCCAAATCTGCACCTGAGCACGACGACCAGGTAGACGACGCTCCCACTTCGACTGGTCTCAGCACCGAGAGAGGCGTCCCCTTGGAGCCCGCGAACGCAGGTCTGTCACTCGTGCCGGCCACTTGCACGTCTTCCTCCACCCCAGACAACTCAGGCAGGTCAGTCTTCACGACTGCAACCTCGCCGCACGCCTTGGAGCCTGCCGCAACTACGGACATCGTCGTGCCTGCTATTCGCCCCCCAATCGCGGAGGCATCGCCGTCGACGGTGTCCGAAAATGACTCTCAACCGGCCTTAACGCGCCATACGTCTTGCAGGCAGCCACTATCACCTACCTCAACGTCTTCCGCAGCTGAAGTTCCTGCCCGTGACATGCTACGACCGAACTTCCGGGATGCTGCCGGACAGACCGCACGTTTTGTACCACCCATGCAGGCGGACAACCACCAGGCTGCCGCGACGAGCACGGGCACGCCATTCAACCCCCAGGCCACGACTTCTGGGCTCCACAACCATCCCTCGGAGCCTTTGACGCTGGACGGCAACTACCAGACGTGTGTTCGCAACGCGGGCTCGTTGGTGACACGAGCGACGACGCCCAATTCTACTGCCTGTCTGCCACACTTGACAGCGCACAGAAGAAATCATCGCGTTCGCCGTAAAACACAACGTCCCCTTTTCAAGCGTCCTGCTATGCAGCCGTGCGTTGCAGCTTTGGCCTTCAAGACGGCGCAAACACCTACGAGGTTTTCCCGACGCAAGGGCCAACCACTTGCCGTGCACATGACTAGCCGCAATGCACAGCGTTTCCACATCCGTCGACTCGGCCACACGCCCCGGCATGCCGGTCGCAGTGCTACGCGGAGGCCGGTGTTTCATCGACAGAGACGTCCGCACCAGCACGACCGCGACGTTGCTCCTTGTCGACAGCAGGCTCGGCACCCTGTGCGCTGTCGGAGACCCCGCTGTGGCTGTGAAACTTCAGTGCTCGGTCATCATGGGTGCGTTCCGACCATTCACACTATTTCGCCCACATTACCGGCGCGAGCTCTTCAGCGCCTGTTCACAGCTCCAGCTGTGGGCACGTTTGTCAGCCGCGTCTACTCGAAACGGCGGGTGCGCATTCGAATGGTCCCGCCGCGTAATTGTGGGATGGACGTGTCTATGAACACAGCGACCCGGCACTTCCTTCTTCGTCCCTTGCGCTTCTCCCAGAGTCGCCCACCGGAGACACACTGCTTACGGATGGCCCATAAATGTTCACAAACTGGACTTCCTAAACGGACACCTTGCGGATTTTCGTTCATGTACATAGTCTCTTTCTTTTTCATATGTTTTCAAATCGCGCAAAGCGCTAGGGGGGGAGCCCTGTAGCGCCATCATCATCATCATCATCATTTCTCAATCACCGCGCCGCGCCTCTCGCGCAGCGTATGATAGCTCGAGCTGCGCGAGAAAGAGAACGAGCTGACACGCCTGGCGTGGCGGACGCTGGTAGCCGACGGGCTTCGCTTCAGGCCTGCAATAAAGTGGCGAGATCGGCACGGCCCCATCGGCCGCCTTCGACGTCATCTCACGTCTCTCTTCTCTCGCCGCTACACCCTCTTGTGTATAACCAAAATGTTGGCGTATTTCCAGCTCACAGGAGCCATTGTCGTTTGAGGCTCTGAGTAGAGTGTAGGAATTTTCTTCCAGATAAGTTCTCCTGCGTCATTACTTAGATCGGCTGTACATCTGTCATCACCAGGGGCTTTTCCGCGGGGCATATCGCACATGACATGTCTAACCATGTGACTAGCTACATGTGGGACTTCCGTATATTGTCCATAGCTACTTCCACTCAAGGTTGGATGACTCATTTTCGAACTATATTGTTCAGAATAGAGTTTCTCTGCCACCTAAACTATGTCAATATTGTCGTGTCGTTGATAATATTACCCTGCTTCTTTTTTAGCGCGTGCACTTTACTAAAGTAGGAAGTTCCCAATATACACAGTCTGTTTTTCGCTGTTTTGATGCTGGAGCTGCTTCTCACGCTCCGACGTCATAGTTTACTCGTTTCTTAGGTCACTGAATTTATTCTTGTTGATTAGCTTTGTCAGCTAAGCGATCTAAGCTAAGTCAAGTGGTCAGTGCCTTTCATGTGTTGCCATTTTTTTTATTTAGTCTTTTGTAGATTTGAAAATAGCACCTAATTCTTGTCCAACTTCGATAGCTGCTCCAGAGATCAGTCTAGTAACCATTTCGTTCATTTCTTCAATGTTATTGTTATGCTCTTTGTTTGAAGCTGCGCATTTGTTTTCGACCATACTCTTATGATTTTATGCTTACGTTGGGTTCTCATTTAGTAGCCTTGCTCGAAATCTCTTTAGATGAAGCGCTACCTTCGTCCTCACTGATTTATGGTCCCAGAAATTCACGTGACTTAGGTTATCAACGACCTGCATTGTTTTATTGTTCTTTATTGTTTTTAATCACATTTATTAGTGCTTAGATTACTGCTGGGCAAACTTCGCGTGTTTATCGGCATGCTGAAATCACCATACGCTACGTTCGTAAAACAGATACCGGATGTTCAATGTCCAGTGCTTGCAAGCAGTCAGTAGGCACCATAACTGGATGGCCTACAGTGAAACGTGATACGCCTGGAATCCTGCATCCAGTACTATAGAACGCAGCAGTCTATATTAAGCTCCCGCGTACTTCTTTATGTTCTCTCTTTTATATCTCTCTACCTTTTAATCTCTTAATCCCCTTCCCCCAACGTATAGGATGGCAAACCAGACGCACATCTTCCTTCACTCCTCCATTCTTCATTCCTCTTTATTCACCTTTATTATTCTTTATAGTTCAGACTAGAAGCATCCGCAGGAGCTAAACGCTGCCGTCAGCAGTTTGACTGGGTCCAGGAGGCGTTGTACATGGCAGCGCGAGAACAGTAAACAATTTGGTACAAAACCCCCTAATCTAACGTCATATATTTCATACACAGATGTATGATCTTAACACGCTTAACATATTCAACCTTGCCCTGCCGCGGTGGTCAAGTGGCTAAGGCACTCGGCTGCTGACCCGTGGATCGCGGGATCGAATCCCGGCCGCGGCGGCTGCATTTTTGGTGGAGGCGAAAGTGTTGTAGGCCTGTGGGCTCAGATTTGGGTGCACGTTAAAGAACCTCAAGTGGCGTAAATTTCCGGAGGCCTCCACTACGACGTCTCTCATTATATGGTGGTTTTGGGACGTTAAAACCCACATATCATCAACACATTCAATGTTAGACATTCTTGAAGCAATAGAGAATCAATCAAACAAAGCATTGCTTTTTAAACATATCATTATACATAAATACACCGTGCACGACATGCTTACATGTTAGCGAAGTACATCTTCTATTCCTTGCGAAATAATTTAGTTGCGTAAAGATGAGTATTTAGAGTATTTGGCAAATTGTGTTTGAAGGGTTGCAACTTATATGGGGTTCGAAAACGTGGTAAAAACTGAGGTTCGGCGTTTCTTAGATACACAGGTATGCCAAGGTTTTCAAGGTCACAATGGATGAAACAATATCTCTATATTATTGCTTTGAAAAGTAAAATATCTGTAAAACAAGGATTGCAGTACCGATCCACCCGAATGATTTGTATTTCTGTGACAATGTTCGTGTTATTGCTCGAAATCTGATATCAATGTGCCGAAGGAGCTACTTTTGTAATGTAATTATTTTATACATGATAACGTTCGCGTTGTGGTCACCCAAACTAAACTGCAATAATTCAATTGCATGGGGAATAATGCGTGATAAGCTTGTACTTTGTCTTTTATAGAGATCAAAATTCTATAGTGTGGTAGTAGACCAGCAACTGCAGAAAGCTTCTTCCGAATGTTGTTAAAATGAGCACGACATAACTCCAAGAATTTCATGTTTATCAACCAGTTCTAAATTTTTACCTGAGTAAGTGACAGAATGCTTCAACTGAAATGCTTATTTCTGGCGCTAAAAAGATTCGCTTTTGTTTTGTTGGGGACAATTTCGATGACATTTAAATGTCACCAGTATGATAGTGTCATTAGCAATAAATTATATCTGATAATAAGTTTGCTTCATTTCCAGTGAAGAGTCCACGTATGTAAAGAAATAAACAGTAGGGTCTATATTTGCTAATTCATAAATATATAAGTTCAATAACAGTGGGTCGAAAGCACATTAGAATGCATTTCGTTCTTTGTACGTTAGGGATTTCCCGCGTCCATTTCTTATTCCATGCTTTCCCAAAAATAAAACAGCTTTGCCGCAAAGGCGAATCAATGAACGCGATATGAACAAATTGGAAGGCCACGCGCCGAATGGCAAGCAGATCAAAACGTGTCCGATAGTCCCCCCCCCCCCCGAGATGCCTGTCAACAGCGGTAAGTGGTAAATATAAATAGCTTGCCGTTTAAGCGTCCTAGGAGGTACACCGCGGTGTCTCAGTGGTTAACGACACGCATTCACGACGCGGAGATCCAACGTTCGATACCGCGCGCCCGAGTCTTCTTTGTGGATTTTGTTTCTTTCTTCCTTTTTCATATACAGAGATACATATACATATACGGTGCATGACATCGACATCGACACCGACGCCGGCGGCGAAATCCAGCCGAGTGTGTCCATATAATTGGTATTGCAATAAAAAAGATACAACCTCCCGCTAAAGGTAACCATGTGTAGATGCAAAGCAGCGGGCCCTCACGATTACACTGGCGGGGGCGTTGATGATGACCCTAATCGCGGCGTAGCGCAGGAGAGAAACCTGGGGAGGTTCAAAGCACGCAGTGATGTACCAATGTTTCCTACTGGAACATGAAAATCGCTGCCAAGAGTCAATGAGATAAGAAGACTACGATTGGACACAGAGAACCATGGTTTCCGCTTTATTTAAGGCGCACGCTGCGAATTTTTATTGTTCAACAACGCACGAGAGAAATCTCCCACAGGCACAACCTGGGAGGTCAATATGCTGTGCACACACACACACACACACACACACACACACACACACACACACACACACACACACACACACACACACACACACACACACACACACATATATATATATATATATATATATATATATATATATATATATATATATATATATATATATATATATATATATATATCATCAGCCTGATTACGTCCACTGCAGGATAAAGGCCTCTCCCATGTTCCGCCAGTTAACCCGGTCCTGTGCTTGCTGCTGCCAATTTATACCCGCAAACTTCTTAATCTCATCTGCCCACCTAACCTTCTGTCTCCCCCTAACCCGCTTCCCTTCTCTGGGAATCCAGTCAGTTACCCTTAATGACCAGCGGTTATCCTGTCTACGCGCTACATGCCCTGCCCATGTCCATTTCTTCTTCTTGATTTCAGCTATGATATCCTTAACCCCCGTTTGTTCCCTAATCCACTCTGCTCTCTTCTTGTCTCTTAAGGTTACACCTACCATTTTTCTTTCCATTGCTCGCTGCGTCGTCCTCAATTTAAGCTGAACCCTCTTTGTAAGTCTCCAGGTTTCTGCTCCGTAGCTAAGTACCGGCAAGATACAGCTGTTATATACCTTCCTCTTAAGGGATAGTGGCAATATACCTGTCATAATTTGAGAGTGCTTGCCGAATGTGCTCCAACCCATTCTTATTCTTCTAGTTACTTCAATCTCGTGGTTCGGCTCTGCGGTTATTACCTGCCCTAAGTAGACATAGTCTTTTACAATTTCAAGTGCACTATTACCTATCTCGAAGCGCTGCTCCTTGCCGAGGTTGTTGTACATTACTTTCGTTTTCTGCAGATTAATTTTAAGACCCACCTTTCTGCTCTCCTTGTCTAACTCCGTAATCATGAGTTGCAATTCGTCCCCCGAGTTACTCAGCAATGCAATGTCATCGGCGAAGCGCAGGTTGCTAAGGTATTCTCCATTGACTCTTATCCCTAACTGTTCCCATTCTAGGCTTCTGAAAACCTCCTGTAAGCAAGCGGTAAATAGCATTGGGGAAATAGTGTCCCCCTGCCTTACACCCTTCTTGATTGGTATTCTGTTGCTTTCTTTATGAAGCACTATGGTAGCAGTTGATCCCCTGTAGATTTCTTTCAGAATGTTTATATATACTTCATCTACGCCCTGATTCCGCAGTGTTTGCATGACGGCTGATATTTCTACTGAATCAAACGCCTTCTCGTAATCTATGAAAGCTATGTATAGTGGTTGGTTATACTCAGAGCATTTTTCTATTACCTGATTGATAGTATGAGTGTGGTCAATTGTTGAGTAGCCTGTTCGAAATCCTGCTTGTTCCTTTGGTTGATTGAATTCTAATGTTTTCTTTACTCTGTTAGCAATTACCTTGGTAAATAGCTTGTATACTACAGAGAGCAAGCTGATCGGCCTGTAATTCTTCAAGTCCTTGTCATCTCCTTTCTTATGTATAAGATGATGTTAGCGTTCTTCCAAGACTCTGGTACTCTTCCCGTCAGGATACACCTCGTAAACAGGGTGGCTAGTTTTTCTAACACAATCTGTCCTCCATCTTTCAGCAGATCTGATGTTACCTGATCCTCACCAGCAGCTTTGCCTCTTTGCATGCTCTCCAAAGCCTTTCTGACTTCTTCTAACATTACTGGTGGGGTGTCATCTGGGTTACTGCTAGTTCTTACAGTATTAAGGTCGTGGTTGTCTCGGCTACTGTACAGATCTCTGTAAAACTCCTCCGCTATTTTAACTATCCTATCCATATTGGTAGTTATTTTGCCTTCTTTGTCCCTCAGTGCATACATCCGACTTTTGCCAATCCCAAGTTTCCTCTTCAATGCTTTGACACTTCCTCCGTTTTTCAAAGCGTGTTCAATTCTCTCCATGTTATACCTTTTTACGTCGCATACCTTACGTCTATTAATCAACTTCGAATGCTCTGCCAGTTCTATTTTGTCTGTTGTACTTGACACTTTCATGATTTGACGCTTCTTAATTAGGTTCTTCGTTTCCTGGAAAAGCTTGCCAGTGTAATGTCTAACTACCCTGCCTCCAACTTCCACTGCACACTCCGAAATGATACTCGTCAGATGATCATTCATTGTATCTACGCTAAGGTTGGTTTCCTCACTAAGAGCCGAGTACCTGTTCTGCAGCGACACTCTGAATTCCTGTACTTTCTCTCTCGGTGCTAGCTCATTGATTGGCTTCTTGCGTGTCAGTCTCTGTCGTTCCTTCTTCAAGTCTAGGCGAATTCGAGACCGTACCATTCTATGGTCACTGCATCGTACCTTGCCAATCACTTCCACATCCTGCACGATTCCTGGGTGTGCACTCATTATAAAGTCTATTTAGTTCTTATTTTCGCCATTAGGGCTCCTCCACGTCCACTTGCGGTTTTCTCGTTTTCGGTAGAAGGTATTCAATATATATATATATATATATATATATATATATATATATATATATATATATATATATATATATATAACAGCATTGCTCGCTAGCATACGCTGCGAGGCGAAATAGAGGTTACGCCGCACGCCAGATTGAGCTCGAACTTTGCTGCTTTGAATCTAAAAGGTGTTCATTATGTGGAACCTATTCCACCCAGCGAAATTTACCAACAGCCCTCTGCTATTTATAGAGTCAATACCATGGTTTGCTAGCTGCCTCATCTCGACTTTATTTTCCTCGTACTTTCACAACGAAATGCTCCTTGATGATAGTGTACTAGGTATGTCATTTTCTCACTGATAGTTCGATATCCTCGTATAGCTGTTCCACTCCATCATTACAAAAAAAGTAATGAACATAAATAACGAATGGAGCTAACTAGGTAATGAAATGTTTTCTATGCTCCTACATTATTAATCAAGTCTTGAAGGTCTATATACAGCCCTGAATCTAATAAAAAAGTCTATAGCCCATACACAGCGTGTCCAGCTGACCCATGGACGTCAGGAGGAGCTAGCACTTTGACGCTATGGAAGTTCGGGTCAAATAATGTGCTAGAGTCTGTGAAGACCGCAAAAAACTAGGAGAGAAGGGATGTTCTCCTAATGCTTTTACACCTTGAAATATTTGATGATACCACTGATTCGCCTAACAACTTAGGCGGCATTAGCACTGTGTCGACTACGCATTTTTCAGGGGAGGGTTGCATGTTCAACCTCACCACTGGCAATAGTTTTGTCATTACTACGGATAATATCTTTCGAGCTCCCAGCCGGCGTAAGGGCGGCTGCACTTAACAGATTGGCGGACAACATTAGCACTGAAACCTGCTGCTGCTGTGACATCATAAAAGCACACATTCACTCAACCACCCCGGCAGAAGCTCATTCACACTATTACGCATGCGCGTGCACAAGCACAAGAAATTCTAAACACATAAGTAAGGCACTCACTTTCTGAGCGAAATATTTTCAGCATTAAAAAGAATATACTCTTACGTCACAATGAGAGGCACAAAAAATAACAATTTAGATGCGAAACAGCTCATGCTCGGGGCTGGGTCAATCAGCTCTTCGACTTGCGCTCCACCTCTGCGCATGCGCTAGCTCTCCCCCTCCCCTCGTGCGCGAGGAGGTGGGAGGAGGTGGCAGAGCACTGTCTCCACTTCGTTTCTCCTCTCCTGTTTCACTCTCAGCCTCAACTGAGTGCTCTGCTCGCGCTCGCTCCTGTGCACACACCTAGCAGCGCTGGTTATTCTCTTTGCGGCTCACACACGGTAATAGAGAAAAATACTAAGGGGGGTGTAAAAAGCGGTACACAATACATACACAACTACACAAACAAATTAAGCATACATGGAAACATACAAATGGAAACAACAAATGGAAACGCAAGTGAACACCAGCGCTGCTTCACATCCCAACATGAATCCCTTTAGTGGGAGATGGCATGAACGTAGTCTTTCTTGACCGATTGAAGTGAGTGTGTAGCATCATCATCGCCATATATCATCATTATCATCGTCACAATTTCACTTCCACCACACTACGTCTCTCGCCCAGCTCCTGCTGGAATTGAGGTGAGAGGCGAAAAAAGAATGGGTCCATGCACATGGCGAAATGGACCCCGGTAGCCTTTGCCGCTTTCTCGGCTGTGTTCGAATAAAAGTGGCGAAATCGATAATGCCACGTCAGCTACCTTCACGTCTCTCACATCTCGTCTCCACTCACTAAAATTGTTTTGGAATAATGGTCACGAGGTTATTTTAATATTTAGCGTGCACAAATCGCAAAGACGCAAGGACTGACAGACTGAAGTGCATCTATATCGTAGTGATTCTTATAAGGTAGAAACTGATGGGAGGACTGGACCTTGAAGCTACTACAAACCTGTGGAACGCAAGGAGCCACCGTGGTCTCACAAGGCTTCAAACTTGCCCCGCCGCGGTGGTCTAGTGGCTAAGGTACTCTGCTGCTGACCCACAGGTCGCGAGATTGAATCCCGGCTGCGGTGGCTGCATTTCCGATAGAGGCGGAAATGCTGTAGGCCATGTGCTCAGATTTGGGTGCTCATTAAAGAACCCCAGGTAGTCAAAATTTCCGGAGCCCTCCACTACGGCGTCTCTCATAATCATATAGTGGTTTCGGGACGTGAAACCCCACATATAAATCAATCAATCAATCAATCAATCAATCAATCAATCAATCAATAAATCAATCAATCAATCAATCAATCAATCAAGGCTTCAAACTTGAAGAAAACTTGAAGATGAACTTGAAGGCTGCTTGTCAAAAAGCTGGCGCATGCAAGTGATTCCAAGGATTTGTCATCACTTCGTGATCCTCGTGAGTCGTTCATTTAGAGCTAGTTGGCTGATTGGTTTATTTGCTTTATAGCTTCAGTGAAGAGCTGGATCCCGCGTGTAAAGACAGACGACTGTTGCACAGTTTCTATTGTTCTTAGCTAGCGCAATGCAGAGACTCGTGTGACCGCAGCAGGAACGTTCCTTTCAAACAGGAGTGCGAAACTCACCTCAGCTCAGTTTCGAGAGTAGTCTCCCGCAATTGAGAGCCGCGACAGCTTCATGAGTGGGTTGCTTATTAAAAAAAATTGCCCGCAGCTTCCCTCGGGGGAACACTGAGGAGGATGCGGAGCATATAATTGGTTAACGGGGTGTTAAAGTGCGGCTTACTTGGGTTGATGGCTGAATTGGTTAACGTGGTTGTGAAATGGGGTGTTAAATTGCGACTTACTTGGGTCAATGGCTAAATTGGTTAACGTGGTTGTAGGAGGGGGTGTTAAATGAGTGAACACGTACACACGTATGCGAAAGGGCGGCGCTGGTCGAAGGGACGTCGATCATTGTGTTTGTGGATTCGTTGGAATTCATTTCACCGCGACCTTGGACGTCGACGCGCCGTACAAACCAACCGACGAGCGGCAACTGAGCGAGCGAGCGCCGACCTTGAGTATATATACAGCGCGACGGCGCATGCACTGTCAGCTGTTGAATGTTCTCGAAGCGCGACGCCACATGCGCGTCCACTGGAGAATCAGGAGAATTGTAGATGTCGAACGCGGTGTGTAGAGGAGGAAGGGTGCACAGATGGTGGAGGAGTGAAGCGCGCGCGGTGTGTAGAGGAGGAAGGGATGCACATATGGTGGAAGAGTGGGCGACGGCGCATGCGCGCGTGTCAGCTGTCGAATGTTCGAGAAGCGGTGTGGACGGCGCGGACGGCGCGGACGGCGCACTACAAGGCGCGAGTATAAGATGCTCCGCATCTAAAAAAAAACGTCAACATTGCCATTTCAAAAAAGAGCACCTTTCCCGTATCTCATATATGCGCCTTTCCAGAAGGGGAATGGTTAGGATTCGCGCAACACATCAAGACTGATCTCTTGAATGACTGAAATCGGGACGCCGACGATGAAATAAGAGTTTTTCTTTCTGAATTTAGTTTGAAAGATTTGGTGGATACAACGAGGCAACAAATTATATCGCATTAAAAACACTTTTTTTACTTTTCGATCACTTTTTGTTTCCAAGAAAGCCAATCCGAAAGTTGAGGTGCTTTATTTCGAAAAAAAAAGTATGACTCACATTCCCGCTGTCCAGTTGAGACAACTTGAATTTTCTTGGAAGACAGGGTGAACCAATTTGCACGTAGCGGAACATGTACTTCGTGCACACTTATTGTTCGCTAGTAGCACGAGCAGCGGTGCCGGCACGTGCACGTCAAGGCTTTGTGCAAGACTGAAAGTTGGGCTAGTAAAAAAAAAAACAGCGCGCATACGGACGTTTCTTTCTATCCTTTTTGTTGCAATTACGTTCGCTCTTTTTTTTTCATCCTTTTTCTCCTTCGTCCCTTTCTTCTTTTGCATTCCTCTCTTCCTTTCTCTATTCTTTTCTGTCCTGTTCTCTAGTTATTTTTGTTCTTTTCTCTCTATTTCTCTTTGTACCCGTCCTCTCTTGCCCATCAGAGTCATTGTATTCCATACGGCACTAATAGGTACTGGGAGCGAAACAGAACATGAAGCGGACGACGAAGAGAGCGCGTTCATGATGATGATAGCCTTCCGGTGACACCAGATGGCATAGCGGAAAGCCGAACCAATCCTCTGTGAAATGGTGCAAACAATATTGACCGAAGAACCTCAACGCTAACAAGATGTACGCTAAGCCTATAGCATGGAGCACATGAGCACACCACTTTTATTCAAACAGGACCTATTTATGTATAAAAGTCTCAAGAAACCATTGATACCTTCTGCCAAGTGGCTGCTGTGGTGCAAGAAACACGAGATTTATTCACGACACATCTTTCCCTTGGTCTAAAATACACCATAAAAACACACAAAAAATAAAGGGTGGACACGAAACTAAAAGTTGTCTCTGACTTCCTGCGTGCTTCCAGCTCGTGAAAAGGTCATGAAGCTGTGATAATAATGTTGTAGAACGTGTAAACCCCTTACCCCATAAATAAGGTAAGGGGTTTCGACGTGGTAGCGCAAGCTCTCTTAACGGAGGAGATAGTTATAGCGCGAGAACAGAATGACAACAAAGAGACAAGAAGGACACGAAGGACACGAGCGCTAAAGCGCTTCTTGTCTCTCTGTGCCATCGTTTTGTTCTCGTGCTATAACTATCATCTCTTAACGAGTTACAGAGCCGAAAGCAAGGAAGGAAAAGGAACAAAGGTTTAACTTAAGGTGAACGCTTGGGCTTGCCACAAACACACGCACGCCCGCGCACACACACATACAAAGCTGTAGTCGCGTCTGTGTAGTTCATGACTGTGAAAAAAAAAGAAATGGCACACTTGTATACGAGCCGCGGGACGTAAATGAAACGATTGTACGCCACATGCGACTCGCCGGTCATGTGTTGGAGACCCTTGCTTTAAAGTATATAATAATAAAGAAGGAGCTGCAGGAGTCTCACCGCAGTTTTATATCAGAGTATACCACGGTATCGCACAAATGTTGAGCAGAAATAGTGAGGTAGCAGCGTAACAAATATGAGGAAAAAGCATATAAAAGTTATGAAATAAAGAAAAAGTAGGCGGAAAATCCTATCGTCTAGTTACCAGGTCAGGCTTAATCGTTGTGCTTAGTCATCGAAACGGCACTCATTTTAGCATAATTCTCCTGTACGCAGGATGTGAGCCACTGTTTACAGTCTGTCAAAACCGTGAGGGATCTCTGTGGCCACAACTACCGGTGGCAAAGTTATATGACCGCTACTTCGACCATTGGTACTTTCAACACCTAGCATTGATGAAAGGGGAAACAGCGAAATAAGCCACTTAAAAACCGCTCATGTCACAGTTGATAAATGCCCTTGAGCTTCCCCATTGAGAAATACAGGGCATGTCATATATTTAACGGCATTGCGGCTCAGTGATAGAGAACGCGGTGTAGCCCAGCGAGATCATAACAATACTAAATGCAGTGACACATACCATAAAATACAGCGCCAATCCTGCATTTAGGCTAACCACACTTGAGCAGTGGGAAGCTATATATATGCTGTTCAGCACGTGCCCAGATGACTATGTCGAGGCTGTGCGGCTTGCCGAAGACGCCCGCTAAGACTCAAGGTCTAGCCGCCACCTGAGGAAAGGGGTTCCGCTGGGGCTAGTATTCTGGACCCCGCCTCCCTTGACCCCAGTAAGGGCAAAAAAATTAAGGTTTTCTCTCTCTCTCTCTCTTTCTCTGTTAGTGATAAAACAGGTACGAAACATAAGGAGTGACTCAGTGTTCTAGTACTCACAGTGAACGCCTTGATGGACCAGCCATTTCAACGTCTTCTTCCTCCACCTTGTCTTGTCTTGTCGCCTAGGAGATCTTGGCTCATACCCACAAGGGGGATTGGCCACACCAAATAATAGATATTTTTTTTTGTACAACGCTTGCTAAAAAACAGAGAAATTTGATAAGAACAATAATAATGTTCCTTAGAAAAAACGTGAAAAAGTGTAGAAGAATTCGATAAACCAGAATATATAAAACAAATGAACAAGAAGGAGGAAGGGGGACAAAGAATTGGATATATCTGGCAGTACCACTAGCAGCGTATCCTTCCGGTTGCCTGAATGAATTTATGTAGCGCTGACAGAATAGCACTGCGGCCCACACCCAACTGACTGGCTCCAAACTATAATAGGGTGGATGTATTGACTGGCAGTCCGAGCATACCAATCGGTCTTTCAAGAATTATTCGTCGTAGTGAGGCGAAGCGGCGGCATGTGAGAAGAAAGTGATCTATTGTTTCCGGTTCATTGCAAACTGCACATAGGCGAGTTAATGAAAATCCTGATTTGTTGAGATAAAAGTTTAAACCGAGGAACTCTACAGCGAAAGCTTGTGAGGGTCACCTCACATTGACGGCAAAGGCATATTGCGGTGTTCCATGAGAACTGCAAGTGCCGAAATTCTTCAAATTGTAGGAGCGATGTTTCGTTGGTTTTTAAGATTAACAAGCGCTTGAATCGTTCGGCAGTAATAAAAGGAAACTCTGGAGCTACTAGCACCACCGGGAAAATTAAAGATGCCGAAGTGAGCGAATCAGCAATTTCATTTAGTTCAATTCCAGCATGCCCGGGGACCCAAATAAACCGAACTTCTGATAGACTATGCGGTACGAGAGACCAAAATATTCTGAGAAGAGGAGACTTTGCGGACGTGAGATGTGTACATACAGACAAAGCATCCGAAATAATGATAGCTTTTGATTGCTGATAATTTAGTTTTCGAAGAGCCAATGTAATAGCCAGGAATTCTGCGAGATAAATTGGTGTGAAGTCAGGCAATCGGAGCGCAAAAGACCAATTAAGCTGATGAGAAGAAATACCTACTCCAGCCGTCTGAAGATTTTGTGTTGCATCCGTCGAAATTACTACGTAATTAGGTAAATGACTGAGATAATCTACAAGGAGGCCCTCCAGAACATGCTTTGAAAGTAACTTGGCATTTTTCGGAAAAATATCATCGAAAAATAAGTCAACTGGCACCGAGCATAGGGTTTGGGGAGTTAAATGCTGGAGAGAAACGTGAAGATTTGATAACAGAGACTCGACGAAAATGACTTGGGGTCTTTGATAACGAAACCACGGGCGCTTCAAGAAAGAAACTGGATATTCGATGAAAACTGTCTGTGAACAGAAGAGGGGCGCATCATAGAGTTTTAAAATGTTTGCACAGTAAGCTGTCGAAATCTAGCATCGAGTGGAATGATTCGAGCTTCCAAATAAAGCGCACTATTCGCGACACACCTAGGTAGCCCGAGACACAACCGCAGAGCTTGCCTTTCCAGCAATATAAGAGGTCTTAATTTTTACTCGGCACTTCCGGAAAACAGAACGCAACCAAACTCCAGAGTTGGGTGTACGTAAAGTTTGTATATCATAAGTAACGTATCCCTGCGCATCCCTGAATTCTTTTTGCCAAACCGGCGTAGCAATCCTAGGGCACTTTCTGCTTTACGGGTGTTTGATTCTGTTTGTTGCTGCCAATTTAAATTGTCCACGTAAACAATGCCAAGATATTTTAGTGCTGTTACCACCTAGCATCAGCACCAAACGCACGTGGTCGTGACGGTGAAGAAGCCGGCAGTCGGGCTGTGAAAGGAAAAATTATTTATAGGGCTAACTTATGCGCATGAAACTAAAATTACACACAAAAAAACACGGCATATCCACGAAGGAAATGATAATGAGTGGGCGGAGCAGTGTGATCATTCAGTGTTACCGTCAATCACCCGTGACATTGACCACTCAACAATGCAAATGGGTGACAGTGTTGTACAGTTAAATACTAGGTTTATTGGTCATAAATTGTATGTTGTGTAAAGTTGTAAATTTCGTTTTTCCTTCATTATCACTGCTTTGTGGTATGGTATCTTGCCTGAAGTTGACTGAGACGAGGGCTGGGCACGTTCCCTTTGGTGGTTGTTAGTTTTTTTTCAGTCGTACGAAATGCATTGTAGAGCATATCGGGACGCGATCTACTACACAAGCCAGTAGGGCGATCATTATCGTCATCGTCTCCATCATGATCGGCATCATCGTCATAGTGTGGTGCTGTGCCCTGATGTAAAAAAATTGTGTGGCCTGGATGATGATGACGACGATGATGATGATGATCTTGCCCACTCAGGGGGATTGAACAAGAATTGGTGATTTGAAATTTTTGGCCTCTCAAGTGATATATAATACAAACAAAAGGAGGATGGAGCGCACGTAAAAATGAAACAGTGCAATAATTACTTTTTGCATTTGTGGTCTGGATCGATTTATTCTTCATCGTCATCAGCGGCTACGGCACACAACGCCAACGCACATGCCGATGCCTGTGCCGACGGACAAGCCTCGACCGTGAAGAGCGATAGCCCCTGAAATAATCATGACTGTTTCGATTTTATGTCCCAGCCACAATATGACTCATGGTGACGCCGTACTATATATGGCCCAGAAAACTTCAACCACCAGGGGTTCTTTGAATTGCACCTAAATATCAGCACACGAGCCTCTGCGTTTCGCCTTCATCGAAATGCGCCCGCCGTAGACAGTACTCGATCACGGGACCTCTGCGTGCGGCATCTGAGCACCATAACCAGTAAATAAAGGTACCAGGTCAGAAATTGAAATACATATATTATACGATGTACACTGATATCGAAGGTGGTAGTAGTGTGCCGTCATATATGTGGTCGTCTGTGAAATGCGCCGCATTTTCAATATACATTTCTTATCGAAACTTTTAGCGCTGTAGCTGGTGCTCGCGTTGTCAATAGAATAAAATCTGTTAACCGGGTCGTCCCCAAAATCTTAGCAGAACAGTTTGAAACAATCCTAAAGTTTCTAAAGGTTGTGGTGTGGCCTGCGATGACCAATGACGCCAGTTTCACAGAGAAAAACTGTTATGAGATCACAACAACGGCCAATTTCGCCGCCGTAGTCCCGCCCGCCAGTATTCGTAACCGCTATTACTTGAAAACAACAACAAACTAAATAAAAAAATATGTCCAGGATGGACGGGCGTAGGAACCTGGGTTCTCTTGGTAGCAACCCAGTGTTGTGGCAAAAGAGCATGTTTTAAATGAGAAACATTTCTTAGCAAACTTCGGTGACTTTAAGCGTATCTACTCTATCTATCTATCTATCTATCTATCTATCTATCTATCTATCTATCTATCTATCTATCTATCTATCTATCTATCTATCTATCTATCTATCTATCTATCTATCTATCTATCTATCTATCTATCTATCTATCTATCTATCTATCTATCCTATCTAATCTATCTATCTATCTATCTATCTATCTATCTATCTATCTATCTATCTATACTATCTATCTATCTATCTATCTATCTATCTATCTATCTATCTATCTATCTATCTATCTATCTATCTATCTATCTATCTATCTATCTATCTATCTATCTATCTATCTATCTATCTATCTATCTATCTATCTATCTAGCCGCTTACGTTTGGGTGCTTTTGTGGTCATCCCTTGACCTGGCGTGAACCAAAATTAGCATGAGAGGGTAGGTTTGTCCGACGAATATGACGCGCTGGTAAAGACATGAATGATGTCACATTCCTGTCGCGTACGTCGTCATACACTTCCCGCGAGACAGTGGCGCATACCCACGGGTGGGTGTGTGCTGCTGGTATGCGGGTATGTGCCATCGGTGATTGACACCTAGTATCTACCCCGGAATGACGAGAACACACATGAGCTATTTGGACTTGCGGACAATAAAGAATACCCGACATCGGTAGCGTCGACACGACGAATGCAAAGAATAAATGTAAGGTCCCAGGTCATATACGGTCTTGTAGAAAAAGTGGATGAAACGGAAGTTCACCTAAAAAATGAGGTCGTTAAGGAACTATTTGGCAAAAAGCTTGGCGCTGAGTGCAAGTCATTTGGACATACAGACAGACTTGGAAGGAAAAGCCTAAATCGTCCCATAATTCGGTACCTACATGTGTGCAACGAAAGAAATACTCATGAGCTCCAAGAAGCTTAAATGCACCGAAATTTTTATCCAATATAATTACTCCAGCTGCAAGGCTCCGCAGGCGTACACTGCTGTGTAACAGCGCCAAAATCGATAAGGCTAACGGCAAGAAACTCTATCTTTTGCACGATAAGCTCCGTATCGATGACGACACGATCATGTGGGATGACAGCGGCAATTGCCGAGTCAAAGTTTCAACCATTACCCGTCCAAGTTTAATCACCGGCCCTTAAGCCCCCGGAAAATGCCTGACAAATTCCGCCTCCGCGTAATCAAACCTTGCGTCTTCTTAATATCAACGCACGAATCATTATCAACAAAGTCGCTGAACTAGAGAGCACATTGTTAGCATACTTTCCTCACATAATGGTCTTGACTGAAACTTGGCTGCACGAAGGTGTCAGTGATGCTGAAATTGTTCCTCGCAACTTTAAAGTGTATAGAAGGGACAGACCATCGCGTGGCGTAGGTGTCGCCGTTATATTAAGTTCTCATGTAATAGTTACACCTTTGAAACAAATAGATGGCCAAGAAAGCTTATGTTTGAAACTAAACGTGTTCGGAAATTCTATTATTTTAATAGCGGCCTACCGCTCTCCAACTTCAGATGATGATTTCTTATCTAAAATTTATGATTTATGTGTTGAATATTCTGGAAGCCGCCTAATACTAACAGGTGATTTTAATTTACCCAATAGTAATTGGTCCAAACTATGCTCTGCATCCTCAAGTGACCAGGTTGTTTTTCATTTAAGGCTGGCATGCGATCTGGAACAAGCTGCAAATGTGCCGAGAAGGATGCAAGATGATACATCGTAAATATTAGATCTTATGTTTCATAGCACATTCTTTTCTGACGTACATGTATCTGTTGATGATGGTCTGTCTGATCACAAATTGGTTTTCTTTACATGCCGTCTTGGTAATCAATCTGAAAATATGCACGGTAAACAGAAACTATTCAAAAAGTTTTTAGAGCCCATGACGAGACAGTTCTAGATTACCTCGATGTAGCCTTTTATCGCTATTCTGGTGATGATGTAAACTATCTGTGGAATATCTTGCGATCACTTGGTAGCTATTGCCTCGGCAATATTATTGCAAACAAAACTAAAAAGCAACATCCGAAAAATCCATGGATAACCAGACAAATCATTCGAATTGCATGGAAAGTAAAGCGTATGAGAAAGCGTAACTCAAAAGGATTGCCATTCCAGAAATTAAAAAGAACGCTTTCAGAAAGAATACGGTCCAGCAAACATGTATTTTATTCTGTTAAATTACCCCAATTCCTTAAGAGTGATCCAGCCAAGTTTTGGTGCCACATAAAAGTTAATCAACAGAAAACTGCAGATTGCATTGTGCTTTGGTATCAAATTATTCAGGATGAGAAACAAATGACTACAGAATTTAACCGGTAATTTCACTCTTTTTTTTCATTCCATGCTCGTTTATTTGTGCCATTGGCTGAAATTCAGTAGAAACTGATCCTGATTTCATAACGTTTGAAGGTGTTTTTTTCCATGCTTCTGAACCTTAAAAGAAAATCTTCTTGGGGTCCTGAAAACCTGCCAAATACTTTTTTACGTCGTCACGATGAATCACTTTCCCGCTTCCTTGTAGTAATCTTTCGTTTATCATTATCTCAAGACATTGTTCCCTTAGACTGGCGCATCCCTCGAGTAATTCTGGTACTTAAAAAAAAGAAATAACACTTTTTGTCTAACTACCGACCAATATCACTTACTAGCACTTGTAAACTTTTTGAGCACATAATTTCTAACTAAGTGATTAATTTCCTAAATGAGCGCAACGTACTATCACCATTCCAGCACGGTTTCCGTAAAGGTCTATCCACGACAACCCGATTAGTTTCCTGTATACATTCTCTCTCCGCAGTCCTAGATAAATCCGGTCAAACTGATGTCGTCTTCCTTGACTTCAGCAAGGCATTTGATAAAATATCCCACACAAAATTAATTCACAAACTTAACTTACTTGGTTTGCCCTCAACCAATGATAGATGGGTAACATGGTATTTGTCTTCTCGCACACAGTTTGTCGATATAAACGGTACCTACTCCAAACCAATTCCCGTTAACTCCGGAGTTCGCCAGAGTAGCGTCCTGGGACCACTACTATATTTAATCTATATCAATATTATTACATCTTATGCTAAATATGGCTTTGAAATGCAGATGTTTGCCGATGATTGCCTTCTGTTTAGTTCAGTGAAATCCGCAGATGACCAAGTGTTATTGAACAAAAGTGTTGATGCAGTTAATACCTGGTGTGAGTGCTGGGACATGCACATAAACCTGGAGAAAACTGTATCTAGGCGCATTACTAACAAAAAACAACCCCTAATTTACTCGTAGAGAAATAAAGGAACTCCATTTTTACTTACACAAAGTTATAAATATCTTGGCGTCACAATCTGAAACAACTTAACCTTGTCCTGTCACATTGAAATGATTTGCTCTTCTGCTCGTAGAAAATTAGGGTTACTAAGGCACATCCTCAAAAGCTCTTCCCCTAAAACTAAACTCCTTGCTTTTAACACAATATACCAGCCTTGTTTAGAGTACGCGTCTGAAGTCTGGGATCCACACACTAAAAAAGATATTATTAATCTTGAGAAAGTCCAAAGTTTAGCTGTTCGGTTTATTTACAATCGCTTCCACCAGTCTGACTCCCCGACAGAACTAGTAGTTAATAACAAAATTTCTACTTTAGAATACCGAAGGAAACTAGCTTGACCTAAATTTATTTTTCACCTATCTAAAAAAACCTTATCAGAAACCTTTCGCACGTCCTCACTCCGTTATCTTCACGTCCTACTAGAGGATACTATTCTTACAAATTCACACCTGCCTTTGCGCGCACTAGCAACTTTAAGTACTCTTTTTTCCCTCGCACAATAACAGACTGGAACGAACTGCCGCACCATATTTTTGTGTCTGTAAATGTACTAAAATCACTAGAAAATTACTTTGAAGTGCGGGTATTGTAACCCGCGAATTTACTGTACACCTGTATGATTTATTTTTTCTGTCGTTGTTGTTGTTGTTGTTTTCTTTGTTTTTTTTTTCTTCTTTCTCTACACCTGTGCATCTATTATTCGATCATATCATTATTGTACCACCTCCCACTCCTGCTTGGGCCATTCGTATGGCCAGCAGTACATTATAAATAAATAAATAAATAAATAAATAAATCAAACCCATACATTCTGCGTGGCAGTGAAGCAATCTACCCCCGACCTACGCCAGGTCTCGGAACTACTTGTCAAATAGGCGGTGATCTTCGTGAAACGTCAATAGCCAATGCACTGCTCCTTACCCAATTTTATAAAGATTACATATGTACTCCTTTGATACACCCGTCACGCCGGGTTAACGTCAATTGTAGTTTGGTGCCATGCGCTGAAGTTGATTTATGTTGCAGTGTCCAAGGCCAGCATCTTCACGAGCATCGGCGCTTCATATCAGCTTCTGGGGTTGCTAATACGCATGTTCCTGTTGGCATCATTGCGTAAGTGCAAACGACTGGTTATATAAACATCTGCAAATCTTCAACTTATGTTTGTGCGTGCGACATTTGTACATATATTCAGCGTCATATTGTTACGTAAAAAATGACACGAGGTGTGTCTATTTAAAATCTATATTCAAAATGATGCGTATGGCGTCGACTAAGATGGAAGCAGCACGCGCAACCGACCGACCACTTCCTCGTTGTCGTCTTTTCACCGCTGATACGTCAGCTACGTAGCATTACCCCCCCCCCCCCCGGCGGTAAAAGCGCCGTCTCGGTGCATATTAACTACGGTCTTCAGTAGGCAGGTGGTAAGGTTTTAGCCTGCTGACGTGCATAACATCACTGGGTGTGGTTGCAGGCAGGCTTGTGGTCTCAGATGCAGGAATGATCTCATAGGTGACGTCGGTTACCTGGCGGATGATACGGTAAGGACCCATGTAGCGAGACAATAACTTCTCTGATAAGCCAACTCGACGAACTGGGCACCACAGGAGAACAAGAGAACCGGGTGAGAAGTGAACGTCAGCATGCCGGCTGTCGTAGATGGCTTTCTGGGTGGCTTGCGAAGCCGAAAGTCTAGAGCGGGCGATCTGACGTGCGTGGTCGGCACGAGCAATAGCGTCGCGTGCATATTCGGTTGACGGCGTGGTAGTGGTTGGAAGTAAGGTGTCGAGTGGTAACGTCGGATCACGGCCATAAAGCAAATAAAAGGGTGAATAACCAGTTGTGTCGTGGCGCGAAGAATTGTACGCGAAGGTCACGTGAGGTAGCGCCAGGTCCCAGTCATGGTGGTCGGAGGACACATACATCGCGAGCATGTCCGTTAGGGTCCGATTTAGCCGTTCGGTAAGGCCATTTGTTTGGGGATGGTAGGAAGTGGTCAGCTTGTGGTGCGTCGAGGAAGAGCGCAGAAGATCGTCGATCACACGGGACAAAAATGCACGGCCACGATCTGTGAGTAATTGGCGAGGAGCGCCATGCTGTAGGATGACGTCGTGGAGCAAAAAGTCCGCAACGTCAGTAGCGGTGCTGGTGGGGAGCGCTCGAGTGATGGCATACCTAGTCGCGTAGTCTATAGCAACAGCGACCCACTTGTTGCCCGATTTCGACTCGGGAAAAGGACCGAGAAGATCTATACCAACACGGAAGAAAGGTTCGGTTGGGATGGAGATCGGTTGAAGAAGTCCAGCCGGGGGCGCAGTAGGTCGCTTCCTACGTTGGCATTTATCGCAGGAGGACACGTAACGGCGAACGGACCGGGCGAGACCGCGCCAAAAGAAGCGGCGACGCACGCGGTCGTACGTCCGAGATACACCCAGATGACCAGCAGTTGGTTCATCGTGAAGCTCGTGCAGCACGGTTGAACGCAAATTTTTCGGCACGACAAGAAGGAGCTCAGGGGCCATCTGGCTGGAGGCTACGACGGTACAGCGTGCCATTCAGGAGGACGTACATGCGAAGTGACGTGTCATTCGGAGCGGATTCGAGACGGTCAATAAGTTGTCGCAGAGAAGCATCACGACGTTGTTCATCACCAATCTGAAGAAACTGGGACATTGACATGATGCTGAGGCTAGGCTCGATGTCTGGTTCGTCGGGCTGATCAACAGGGTAGCGGGATAAGCAATCGGCGTCCAGATGGAGACGTCCAGACTTATAAGCAACCGAGTAGGAATACTCCTGTAGGCGTAATGCCCAACGACCAAGTCGTCCAGTGGGGTCCATCAGAGAAGAAAGCCAGCACAGTGCGTGGTGATCTGTGATGACACGGAAAGGGCGGCCATACAAGTAAGGACGGAATTTCGAAACCGCCCAAACAAGAGCGAGACATTCCCGTTCTGTTATAGAATAATTGCGTTCAGACTTAGAAAGCAGACGGCTCGCGTACGCGATTACACGGTCGTTGCCCCGCTGAATTTGCGCCAAAACTGCACCAATTCCGTGACCACTCGCGTCTGTTTGCACTTCTGTGGGAGCATCGGGGTCGAAATGTGCAAGAATAGGAGGTGTCGTTAGAGCGGTGATTAGCTGAGAGAAGGCGTCAGCTTGAGGAGGGCCCCAAGAAAATGGGACGTCTTGTTTGAGAAGGTCGGTGAGTGGCCGTGCGAGTGCCGCAAAGTTTTTCACGAACCGGCGAAAGTAGGAACAGAGGCCCACAAAACTGCGAACATCATGGACAGAGCGTGGGACTGGGAAGTTTGTTACAGCGCGTACTTTCGCCGGGTCTGGCCGTACGCCGGCAGCGTCAACAAGGTGACCCAATACGGTAATCTGACGAAGACCGAAGTGGCACTTGGAGGAATTGAGCTGCAGACCGGCCCGTCGAAATATGGATAGAATGGTCGAAAGGCGTTCAAGGTGGGTTGCAAAGGTAGGTGAGAAAATGATCACGTCGTCCAGGTAACACAAACATGTCGACCATTTAAATCCTTGTAGGAGCGTGTCCATCATTCTCTCGAAGGTCGCTGGAGCGTTGCAGAGCCCGAACGGCATGACCTTGAATTGGTAAAGGCCGTCAGGGGTAACGAAGGCGGTCTTTTCTCGGTCCATGTCATCTACAGCAATTTGCCAGTAGCCAGATCGGAGGTCGAGAGATGAAAAGAAGGTGGCGCCATGGAGGCAATCAAGGGCATCGTCAATGCGTGGTAGAGGGTACACGTCTTTTTTGGTGATTTTGTTGAGGTGGCGATAATCAACGCAGAAACGCCATGAGCCGTCTTTCTTTTTTACTAATACCACGGGAGATGCCCAAGGGCTCGTTGATGGTTCGATTACGTTTTTCGTAAGCATTTTGGCCACTTCTTTCTGAATCACTTCTCGCTCAGATGCTGACACGCGGTACGGCCGACGGTGAATGGGCGCAGAGTCACCAGTGTTGATTCGGTGAGTGACAATTTTAGTCTGGCCCAAGGGACGATCGTCGGTGTCAAAAATGTCACTGTATGAGGCCAAAACTTGGCAGAGAGCGTCGGCCTGGTGAGGCGACAGCTCCGATCCAATCATGTTTCGAAACATACCATCGTCTGAGCTGGGTGACCGTGAGACTGCGCTTCGATCAGGAGCAGATACAGCGACAACACTGACATCGTCCTCTGTTATGGCAGTTAGCTGGGCTAGAGACATCTGGCAGGGCAACACTTGAGGGGTGAAACCAAAGTTAAGGAGCGGAAGTAACACACAGTTATCCGCTATGGTCGCGATGGTATAGGGCACAGTAACACTGCGCGTCAGCCGAACGTCAGTAATTGGCGTAACGATATAATCACCGTCAGGAACGGGAGGGGTCGATGACAAAGACACGTACGTGACGGCTCGAGGTGGCAGGCGAACGAAAGTCGTTGGGCTCAAGCGGCTGGTGGGCTTTGCAGAGTAGTCGGCAAAGATTGGTAGATCAAGGCTGAGGGTACCAGACGAACAATCAATTAAGGCCGAGTGTGCCGAAAGGAAATCAAGGCCAAGTATGAGGTCATGAGGGCAGGAGGCTAGCACGGCAAAAAGGACCACGGCGTGACGACCGGCAATGCTGACACGAGCAGTGCACATTCCGATTACTGGTACAGTACCGCCATCGGCAACGCGTATTGCCTGCGTCGTAGATGGCGTCATAATCTTTTGTAAGCGGCAGCGTAGAGAAGCGCTCATAATAGACAGGTGCGCACCTGTATCAATGAGGGCGGTCACAGGAACATGGTCGACGTGTACTTCAAGCAGGCTATGGTGCGTGGGAAGCGTCAGTAGAGGATTTTCGGTCGTCATTGGTATTGCAGCTTCACCTCTATAAGCTGCAATATCTAGTTTTCCTGCTGCGGTCGTCCAGAGAAGCTCGGCGAGGAAAAGCGCCGAGGTGGTGGAGAGCGGGATTGGCGACGTAGCAGCGACGGGGAGCGAGAGCTGCGGCGACCGGACGAAGGGGCGTCAGGGTAGCGGCGACCGGGCAAAGGGGCGTCAGTGGAAGGTTCGTAAGATGACGACGAATAGAAATTAAAGGGTGTGGCGTCTGAACGTCGAGGGCTCGTCGGATGCATGAGCGCCGAGGTAGAGAAAGTCTGACGTGGTTGGTTTGGCCAACGGCGGCGGCAATAGCGAGAAACATGCCCAGGCTGGTGGCAGGAAAAACAAATAGGCCGGTCGTCGGGTGTTCGCCATTCCGAAGGGTTACGGAAGGGCATTGTTCGAGGTGAACGGCGAGCGTGTCCTCGGGAGTAGGACGGGACTTCAGGGCGAGTCAGGGGACATGCTGAGGGAAGTCCGAGGTTCGCAAACTCCTGCCTCACCACAGCTTGTATTTTAACGCCACTGACGGCTGTTGTTGGTCAGAGGCGAGCGTTGCGAAAACGGGTGGCTGAAGAGGAGCCGGACAGGCGGCTTCGATTTCCCGACGAACAATACGTGTGACGTTGTCATACGTGGGGGACTGGCGGGCGGCTTCACACGATGAGGTTGCGGCCGTGTTGGGCAGCCGGGTGAATCGCTGAGTAATACGGCGGCTCTTAGCTTCTTCGAACCGCCGGCACTCTTTAATGATGGCGTCGACGGTGGCAACGTTGTTGTAAACTAGTAGATTAAATGCGTCGTCTGCTATGCCTTTCAGCACATGGGCCACTTTCTCCGACTCACTCATGTGCTCGTCAATCTGGCGGCATAGGGCGATGACGTCGTGAATGTACGCGACGTACGACTCCGTCGACGTCTGTGCACGGGCCGCCAGTTGATTCCGCGCTGCGATCTGCCGCCCAATGGTGTCGCCAAAAAGGTCGCGGATCTTTTCTTTAAAGGAGTCCCAGCTCGTAATCTCCGCTTCGTGCGTCTCGAACCACACGCGCGGTGGGCCATCGAGGTAAAAAAGCACATTGGCAAGCATAAGAGTCGGGTCCCACCTATAGCTTGCGCTGACCCGTTCGTACCGGTTGATCCATTTGTCGACGTCAACGCCATCCTGACCAGAAAATACACCGGGATCACGAGCAGGAGGTAGAACGGCGTATGTAGAAGTCACGGTAGGGGCAGGTGGCGAAGACGATGGTTGTTCAACCTGTGACATGGCTGGACCTATGATGATGCGGCCGTTGCGGAGCTTCGTGATGAAGACGGGGAAGAACCCAGCACGTCCACCACAAAGATGTTACGTAAAAAATGACACGAGGTGTGTCTATTTATTATCTATATTCAAAATGATGCGTATGGCGTCGACTAAGATGGAAGCAGCACGCGCAACCGACCGACCACTTCCTCGTTGTCGTCTTTTCACCGCTGATACGTCAGCTACGTAGCAATATTATGACGTGTCGCTCAATAAAAAATGTTGCGACACGCTCACATTTTCTCCACATTCTTCACATAATGTCGCTTTCCAAGGTACGTGGGATTTGCCAAAGCTTCTTTTATATAAATATATAACCCCAAAGCCATGTTTTCGGTGCTCGAACCTCCATCACGAGAAGACCCTGTACCAGGTGTTATATCGAAAAGAACCCTCGTTAACGTGAGAAATATAACCTGGCTGAAGAGTGAAATAACAACCACACGTCGCACAATACTAATTCTGTTACCACGCGTCAAACAATACGAATAGAGTAACGAGTGAGTCATTAAATCATTGCAATCCATTACAAAGGGCTCAACCAACATTCTTCATTATCAGCAACCACTGCATCAACTTAGAGCACATAATGTCTGGCAAATACGTAGCGGGTACCTGGTTTCTAAAAAAATACGTATAATGGTGCATTAAGCACCTGCCACTCTTCATGCTTGCGATGTGACGGTTCTAGTTCACTGTTTTGTTACTGTGGTGCGTGCTCCGCTCAGCCCTAGCGTTATTTTTGTGCCTCAAACCTGATCGCAAAAATAAAATATAAAACACGCACTATAACTCGTGCAAGGCTTGAAACAGCGAAAGTGGACAAGTCTGATGTCTATTCTGGTAGCTTGGAATTTCATTTCATTTCATTTCATTTCATTTTATTTTCTTAAAGACTCTCGAGGGGGTATTATATAAGGGGTGGGTATACAAAGACAAAACATAGAAGCCAAATATTTAACATAGAAAGTGCTTATTGATATTTTCTATGAATGATGATGGGCAGGGAATGGTTGCGATTTCACTGGGAAGGCCGTCCTAGTCTGGTGCGGTACGTGGAAAAAACGAGGCAGAAAAAGTAGAAATCCGGGAACATGGCTGAGCAACTTGAAGCAAATGGCTCGTGCGGGGAGATATGCGTGTTGCGGGAACAATATAAGGTGGGACATGCAAGGGACTATGAAAAAGTTTGTGGACCATTGACAGGCTGCCGATACGAGGGCGAAGTTCTAGATCTGGTAAACCAGATTCTGCTTTCAATCCATATACGCTGACAGTGGAAGAGTATGAAGAGTGAATAAATCTAGCGGCCCGGTTTTGAAGCAATTCGATGGCATGTGTAAGGTAAGATTGTCGAGGGTCCCAACTTAGCGATGCGTATTCTAGTTTAGGTCGAACGATGGATTTGTATGCTTGTAACTTTACGTGTTGTGGAGCGAGGCGTGAATGGCGTTTAAGGAAACCCAGTGTTTTAGTTGCAGATGAAATGATATTAGTGACGTGTATGTTCCATCAAATTTCGCTACAAAGAATGTCGCCCAAATACTTGTATGACGGAACATTTTCTAGGGGGATGGCATTAACTGCGTACGAATACACAAGCGGCATGCGATGGCGATGGAATGAAACGACTTTACATTTACTCGGGTTAAGTTCCATGAGCCAGCGCTCACACCATTCCTGGAGGCAGTTTAGGTTGGCTTGTAAGGATGACTGTTTTGAAGTGTCAGTAACAGTGCCATATGATAACGCAGTCATCAGCAAACAGGCGGGTTTTACAGGTTAGGTTTGAAGGCAAGTCATTTATGTATATAAGGAATAAAAGGGGACCAAGAAACGAACCCTGGAGTACTCCAAACGTTACTGGAAAAGGATTAGAGGTAGGGTTGTTGATATTAACAGGCTGGGAGTGGTTTGTAAGGAATTCTCTGATCCAATTTAGTATGTTTGGGTGAAGATTTAACTGGAAAAGCTTTAGTAACAGTCGAAAATAGGGTACTTTGTCGAACGATTTGGAAAAATCTAAGAATACGGCATCGGTTTGTAAGTTACAGTCCAGGTTAGTATGCAAATCGTGAACAAATAAGGCCAGTTGCGTTTCACAAGAGAAACCTCTGCGGAACCCATGTTATGCTGGATGCCCCGCCGCGGTGGTCTAGTGGCTAAGGTACCGGCTACTGACCCGCATGGCGCGGGTTCGAATCCCGCCTGCGGCGGCTGCATTTCCGATGGAGGCGGAAATGTTGTAGGCCCGTGTGCTCAGATTTGGGTGCATGTTAAAGAACCCCAGGTGGTCGAAATTTCCGGAGCCCTCCACTACGGCGTCTCTTATAATCATATGGTGGTTTTGGGACGTTAAACCCCACATATCAATCATCATGTTATGCTGGATGGAAAAAGCTGTTTGAATCAAGAAAGTCTATGATATGCGTGTAGATGACGTGTTCCATGATTTTACAGGGCACGCTGGTTAAAGATATGGGACGATAGTTTAATGGCGAGTTTTTGTTACCCGATTTGAAAATTGTAACGACCTTTCCGTTCTTCCAGTCATCTGGTAGGCGTTCTGTTAAAAGTGACTGTGAGAAGAGCAAGCATATAAAAGATGAACGAATATAATTTGTATTCTTAAGGAATTTGGAGTTGATTTCGTCAATACCAAAAGAGGAGGAAAATTTTAATTTGTCGATTAAGCACATAATTTCATTAGCAGTGAACGATACCGGTGGCATAGCACATTCTATAATAGTGGGTGGTATTGTAAATGACACGTTACTTTCTTTGGTAAACACGGATCAGAAAGCGGTGTTGAAGATGTTAGCGCATTGATCATCATTAAATACGTGTCCTGATTCACTAGTAAGAGTAATTGGGGCAGTATGCGGGGGGTTCAAAACCTGCCAAAAATTTTTTTTGGTTGTTAGTCAGCATGCTTGGTAAGTCAACGTTAAAAAAATAGTTCTTTGCGTTTTGAACTGCGCATAAATAAGCTTTTTCCGCTGCGTAGTATTTCTGCCACTTTTGCGAGTCTTCTAGTCTTTTTGCTAATCTAAACAGGCGTTTTTTCTTGTTTTGTAATCTTTTCAGAGTTTTAGAGAACCATGGCTTTCGGCAGTTTGCGCGGAAGCGGGTTTCTGGAATAAACCTGTCAGTCAATTCATTGACCTTGTCCTTAAACAGTGTCCAGTTTCTTTCGACGGACCGGGAAAAGAAAGTAGTTTCTAAACTGGATAAGAATGCGTTAGGCGCCAAATTTATTGCTTCATAATTCCTCTTGTCGCTTATTATGCTAAACACTGCAAAACACTTCTTGATATACTAAACACTGCAAAAATTTTTGACCCTCCTTTACGGACAAAGATGAGAGATATATATATCGTTGCCGAGTGCTCCGTGAATCCAAATGCAACTATTTCTGAAAGACCGGGCCTTCTTACGAAATTCTCACATTAGTACAGCTAACACAAAACACTCCGTCACTCTGTTCAAAATGCCAGACTGTTTTCCGGGACCAAAAGACACCAATCATCTTAAAACAAAGCCTTGTTACGTGCTGCCTGCGTTAGTAAAATTAACAGAGGAATAGCTTATAAGGTTCCGCAAAACAGTGTGCCCATATTTTCCAGTATAACAGGGCACATATGCCTTATTTGAAAAGAATGGTCTTGTACGACAGGGGTTTGATTGATTGATTTGTGGGATTTAACGTCCCATAACCACCGCTACATGCTATGTGCCAGTGCATGGAGCTGAAGAAGAGAAAGCAGATAGACTGGCACGAGCTAATCTGTGAGGTGGCACTGCATCGCTCAGACTGTGGACGGGAGCAAAGGCCAGAGAGGAAAACCAGGCAATGGTAGAGTGTATATCAAAGGACATTCAGGAGTTAGGAAGAGAGTGCGAGATAATTATACCAGGAGACATGAATGCGCACATAGAAGATATAGATGGGTATACCAACCCGACAGGCAAAATGATCATGGATATGTGTGAAAGGCTTGATTTGATCATTTGCAAACAGTACCAAGAAGTGCGAAGGGCAAATAACATGGGAGGTAGGAAGGCTGCAGTCGACGATAGATTATGCACTGATGTCACATAGGATGTATGATAAGCTCAGGGGAATGCACATGGATGAAGGTGGCTCCAGAAGTCTGGGTAGTGATCACAAACGTATCAAGCTAAGTTTTGGAAGAGCAAGATGAGCAACTACAGGAACGTATCAAGCTAGATTTTGGAAGGAGACAAGATGAGCAACTACAGGAAAATTTTTATCCAGAAAGGCAAATTGAAAAAGCCACTAAACAAATTGAGAAAGTAATCACGGAAAATAATAAGACAGCGTGGACATACACGAATCTAATTAGACTCCTTGAGCTAGAGCTTGCTAAGACGCGTTACAAGTCACCCAGAAAAGAAGACACAAACCCAAAAGTTCGTGGGATGAGGAAGTTAAGAGAGCCATAGCAAAACGTCAGGAAGCCTCTGGGGAACGTAGACATGCTAAGCAGCGGGGTGAACCGACAGATGATGTTGAAAGAAAATGGGAAACCTTTCTAAGCTGTTGAAGGGATGCATTCCTTCTGATCAATGAAAAGATTAGAAGAAAGGGAGCTCAGTGGCTGGCAGAAGTACATAAAAGATAGACAGGCAGCTGCGAAACTTTGGAACCATCTAAACTCCCGAAGAAATGAGACGAGCCTAGAGCAGAGTTTTATAACTACAGCCCAAGGTGCTAGGCTAGAAGGGGACGAAGCTATTGATTATATAAGAACAAGGGTGACAAAAATTTCAACAAAGAAGTACTTTATGCACCACAATAGACAAGGACGAATCAAGTGGTGCAATGGCTCCATTTTCACAACGAGAGTGACAAAGGGCTAAGAGAAGGGTTCCTAGTAGTACATCAACAGGCCCAGATGGCATTCCAATTAGGCTGATAAAGATATTAGGTCCGAAGTCTAAGCAGGCTTTGAGAGAGGCAGTGAGCACAATAATAATCGATAGTGAAGTTCCCGATGGATGGAAACTTAGCAGGATGAGCATGATCTATAAAGGAAAGGGGGACAAAGCTGACATAAACAACTACCGCCCTATAACAGTGACATCAGTGGTCTACAGGCTGGCGATGCAGATTATAAAGGAAAGACTGCAGGCAATGGATAGAGGATGAGGGGGGTGCTGGGGGAACTGCAGAATGGGTTTCGGAAACGCAGGAGGTTGGAAGACAATCTGTTCTCACTGACGCAGTGCATCGAAATAGCAGAAAAGGAACACAGACCCCTGTGGCTAGCATTTTTGAATATCAAGGGAGCGTACAATAGAGTGGTTCAAGAGGAATTGTTGGGAATACTGGACACACTAGGCGTGGAATATGTAGTCACTAATCTTTTAAAGGGTATCTATAAAGGTAACAAGGTAGTTATAAAGTGAGAAAAACAGGTATCCAAGCCTGCAGAGGTAAAACGGGGGGCTTAGGCAGGGGTGCCCCCTGTCACCCTTATTATTCATAATGTACCTACAAGGATTAGAGGCAAAATTAGAGGGAAGTGGACTGGGCTTCAACCTCTCTTTAGTCAAACAAGGAAAAATTATTGATGAGGCACTACCAGCATTAATGTACACAGATGATATAGTGCTAATGGCCAACACAAGGAAGATTTGCAGAGATTGATGGACATCTGCGGTAATGAGGGAGATAGGTTAGATTTTAGATTCAGTAAGGAAAAATCAGCAGTCATGATTTTTAATGATAATGAAGGTAGTGAGCTTAGAATACAGGAGGTTGCGCTAGAGATAACAGATAAATACAAATATCTGGGCGTATGGATAAGCAATGGGACCGAGTATCTGAGGGAACATGAAATATACGTGACGACTAAAGGTAACAGGAATGCAGCAGTCATGAAAAATAGGGCACTGTGGAATTACAATAGGTATGAGGTTGTGAGAGGGATATGAAAAGGGGTCATGGTTCCTGGGCTGACGTTCGGCAATGCGGTCTTGTGCATGAGATCAGAAGTTCAAGCAAGATTAGAAATTAAGCAACGTGGAATAGGTAGGCTTGCTTTAGGAGCTCACGGGAATACACCAAATCAGGGAGTACAAGGTGATATGGGATGGTCATCATTTGAGGGCAGGGAAGCTAGCAGCAAGATAAAATTTGAGAAGCGATTGAGAGAAATGGGGGAGGAGCGTTAGGCTAGGAAGGTTTTCAGCTACTTGTACATGAAGAATGTCGATACAAAGTGGAGGAATCGAACCAGGAAGTTGACTGGTAAATACTTAGAAAACAGCAGGTGGCCAAACCAAAAAGAACTATCGGTTAAGAAGAAAGTGAAGGAAACGGAGACTTACATGTGGAGAATGGGCATGATTAAGAAGTCCGCACTAGAGATCTATCAAACTTTTAAGCAGGAAATTGCCAAGAAAAAGATCTATGATAATACTCGGGGTAGTTCTCTACTGTTTGAGGCCAGGACGGGAGTACTGCGAACCAAGACATATCGGGCCAAATACGAAGGAGTAGACACAGTATGCAGCGCGTGTGGAGAGAAAGAAGAAACTGCCGAACACTTGATAATGTTCTGTAAAGGGCTTCACCCTATAGTTCAGGATGATGGCGCAGAGTTTTTCAAAGCACTGGGGTTTAGGGACAGCGAGGGCAAAATAGACTTTAAGCGGGTAGACTTAACTAGGTTGAGGTTATCTGATTGGTGGCTAAAGTAAAGGCACGAGTAAAATTAAACCCTTCACTGCGAAGTACGAATTCTCAACCTCAATATTTAAAGAAAAAAGATAAATGTAATGGTTAGTTCACTAAGTATTACGGCTAGGTGGCGTTAGCCGCCGCCCGATCTAAAGGGTACAGCCACATCCATCCATCCATCCATCCATCCATCCATCCATCCATCCATCCATCCATCCATCCATCCATCCATCCATCCATCCATCCATCCATCCATCCATCCATCCATCCATCCATCCATCCATCCGTCCATCCATCCATCCATCCATCCATCCATCCATCCAACCGAAAATCCTCTTTTGACGATTCCGACAAAACGGAACCTCATAGACGTACAAGTAGACGGCGTACATGTCACTGCTCTTGTCGACACCGGCGCCCAACTTTCCGTTATGACGAGTGATTTTCGCCGCAAGCTCAAGAAGGTTCTCACACCTGCGACCACTCATCTCGTCCGTGTTGCGGATGGTGGAATAGCATCTATCGTTGGAATGTGCTCCGCTCGTGTGAGCATTGCGGATCGATCGGTCGACACACAGTTGTTCTCTTCACCGTCCTTGATAAATGCCCCCACGACGTAATCTAAGGCCTCGACTTCGCGTCCGCGCATTCTGCCCTCATAGACTGTTCGACCAGTACGCTCCGTCTACACTTTCCCGCAACAGAACCTCTTACACAACGGCCGAGTCGCCTCTGCACAACGGGACACGCGTGCCTCCCTCTACAGACACTGACCTACATAGAGCTCGTCTCAATACCACCAGTTCCCGACGATAACTATGTTCTGACTCCTATCACCGATGTTCTCATAAGCAGTGGCATTACATTACCGCACACCATTCTGTTCGTCGCAAGAAATTCTACGTGCCTCCCAGTTGTCAACTTTAGCTTGACACCTCAAGTTTTGCCACAAGGGATCTCTTTGGCGTTGCTCTGCACCTTAGAAGACAATACGGTAGATGGTTTCGCGATGGCCGCCCCTTCTGATCCCCATGCTCAACATCAATCTGCCACTTGCTCCGACAGCGCTATTACTTCAATGATCGCTTCCAACTTAACGCTGCAGCAGACTGATGAGCTCCACCGAGTTATGCTGCCCTACATCGACGTTTTTGACATCAGCGGCCGTCCGTTGGGAAAAGCTACCGGTATGAGCCACCGCATAAACACTGGCAATGAGCATCCTATTCATAGGCGTCCATATCGGCTGTCGGCGGCCGATTGTCACATCATCCAAAGTGAGGTCGACAAAATGCTCGCCAAGGACATCATTGAGCCATCCTGCAGTCCTTGGGCTTCTCCTGTAGTGCTAGTCCGCAAGAAAGACGGTGAATGGCGTTCCTGTGTGGAATATTGACACCTAAACAAAATTACCAAATAAGACGTCTACCCCCTGCCACGAATAGATGATGCGCTTGATTGCCTCTATGGGTCCCACTATTTTTCCTCCATAGACCTTCGTTCCGGCTACTGGCAGATAGAGGTAGATGAAATGGACCGTGAAAAGACGGCATTCATCACCCCCGATGGCTTATATTAGTTCAAGGTCATGCCCTTCGGCCTTTGTAGCGCTCCAGCCACCTTCGAATGAATGATAGACTCCCTGCTCAGAGGATTCAAATGGTCCACCTGTTTGTGCTACTTGGACGACGTCATCGTCTTTTCACCAACATTTGAAACTCACATAGAGCGCCTCTCAGCCATCCTGGGAATCTTCCGTCGCGCTGGCCTGCAGCTCAACTCGTCCAAATGTCAATTTGGACGCCATCAAATCACAGTGCTTGGCCATTTAGTAGACGCCAACGGTGTACAACCAGACCCGGCAAAATCAGCGCTGTCAAAAACTTTCCTGTACCACGATCTGCGAAGGATGTACGTAGCTTTATCGGACTATGCCCCTACTTCCGACACTTCGTGAAAAATTTTGCGCATATAGCGTGGACGCTTACGCAGCTCCTCAAGAAAGAAGTCCCGTTTTCACGGGGCTCCAAAGAAGCTTGTGCGTTCTCGACTCTCGTCGCTCTTCTCACTACCCCTCCGATTCTGGCACACTTCAACCCTGCTGCCCCTACGGAAATCAGTACAGATGCAAGTGGGCATGGCATTGGTGCAGTGCTGGCTCAGAAACAACATGGCCATGATTGCGTTATTGCATATGCCAGCTGCCTCCTATCCGCCCCTGAACGTAACTATCCGATAACAGAGCGTGAGTGCTTGGCTCTTGTATGGGTGGTGGCGAAATTTCGACCTTATCTATACGGACGCCCATTCTCGGTAGTTACCGACCACCACGCACTCTGCTGGCTCAAGTCTCTGAAAGATCCATCAGGCCGCCTTGGTTGCTGGGCTTTGCGCCTGCAAGGGTTTTCCTATTCAGTGGTCTACAAATCTGGCCACCTACACCGTGATGCTGATTGCCTCTCCCGGCACCCTGTCGACGATCCTGAGGACACTGACGAGCCCACGGAGAACTCTATCTTGTCAGTGTCCGACTTCCTTAATATTGGGGAAGAACAGAAGCGTGATCCAGAGAAGCTTGACATCATCAGCCGTATGGAATCCTCCACAAATGGTGCTTCCGTCCGCTACTTTGTCATTCAAAAGGGTGTGCTATACCGTCACAATTTCCGAGTAGACGGGCCCGACCTTCTCATTGTTGTGCCTAAGAATTTGCACCGCTGTGTTCTCACCGAACTTCACGACGTTCCCACGGCTGGACACCTTGGTGTATCCCGCACGTACGAGCGCGTCCGGCGCCGTTTTTTCTGGCCAGGCTTTGCTCGTTCGGTACGCCGATACGTTGCCACGTGTGACCTATGCCAACGTCGTAAGACACCGTCGCTGCTACCCGCTGGCCATCTTCAACCAATTGACATACCCGCGGAACCATTTTACCGTGTTGGGTTGGACCTACTTGGTCCTTTTCCCACATCAACATTGGGAAACAAATGGATAGCCGTTATTACAGACTACGCTACACGCTACGCTATTACGCGAGCTCTACCGACCAGCTGTGCAACCGACGTCACTGACTTTTTGTTACGGGACGTTATATTGATTCACGGTGCTCCGAGACAGCTTCTCACAGACCGTGGCCGTACATTTCTATCCCAAGTCATGGCCGACATTCTGCGTTCTTGTTCCACGCAACACACACTGACAACCGCTTACCACCCTCAAACAAACGGCCTCACGGAACGATTTAACCGCACTTTAACAAATATGCTCGCTATGTACGTGTCGCCCGACCACCGAGACTGGGACCTTGCCTTACCCTACGCAACTTTCGCGTATAATTCATCCCGTCACGACACAGCGGGCTTTTCGCCGTTCTACTTATTGTACGGAAGAGAGCCGACTTTACCACTGGACACAGTCATCTCAGCTCACATCTCGTCCACCAGCGAGTATGCCCGCGACGCGATTGCGCGAACCGATCATGCCCGTCAGCTCGCTCGCGCTCGGCTGATGGCGTCGCAAACCAACCAATGCCGTCGGTACGATGTGGAACATAGAGACGTACATTTCGCTCCCGGTACGCTCGTTTTACTCTGGTCCCCTCTTTGTCGGCTGGGCCTATCCGAAAAACTTTTGTCTCATTACACGGGATCCTACCGTATATTGCGTCGAGTAACACCTGTCACCTACGAGATCAGCCCCATCTGTCCACCATCATCTACTATGTGGCCCCGTGATATCGTACACGTCTCGCGGATCAAGCCCTACAATAATGCGTCAGATAACGACCTTTAAAGCACCGGGACGGTGCCTCCGCCACCGGGGGTCATGCTACGTGCCAGTGCATGGAGCTGGAGAAGAGAAAGCAGATAGACTGGCACGAGCTAATCTGTGTGGCTGGCGCTGCTCGCCTAACCGGCTGCAAATACATAGGTGACTACACCTCTGAGTCAGTCTCCTTCCCGTAAAAATATGATTATGAGAGACGCCGTAGTGGAGGGCTCCGGAAATTTCGACCACTTGGGGTTCTTTAACATGCACCCAAACACACGGGCCAACAACATTTCCGCCTCCATCAGAAATGCAGCTGCCGCAGCCGGGATTCGATCCCACGACCTGCGGTTCAGCAGCTGAGTACCTTAGCCACTAGACCACGATGGTGGGGCTGTACGACAGTTGTGCCATGTTTGCGAAATACGGAAGTCGACAATTTCATTTACCTTTTTCTGGCTGTGTATGCCTTGCCCTGATTTTTGTTCTTCTCGTACGGCGAGTTTTATCGACTGATAAAAACCCTATAACATTTGTTTGTGTGTACGTGATGCCTTGATTTTCAAATGAACGTATGGTTTGTAGAGTGATTACGAGGTGCTATAAGATACGCTTTGAACAGGTAGAATCATTTTATGGAATGGATGCAGCTGCTAATTTCAGCACGTTTGCCACGTACCCGAAAAATAATTGTCCCGTGAACAAATCTATACATTAAAACAGCACATCAGTAAGTAGCAAACACTCAGGCACAAAACGCACACAAAATCTTCCCTTTTAAAATTTCGCAAACATTTATTTTTCGTAACCAAGGTGCACAGGCAAAGATATGCCAAAGTAGAAGTGAATGAAAGGCCGACAACGGCTAATTTCGACTTAAAATTTCCAGCAAGCTTACATAACGTTTTGCGACCTCAGGTGGAATGATCAGCATACATTCGCAACAAGTCAGTGCAGGTCGACCACTCCACGAGCCACATACGTCCTCGTAAGCGTTTTGGGGGTGCTGAGGCTGTTCGAGGAAATAAATGCTTCATAACGAATGAACCTTATTTCCAAGTTTTCATCTCCTCCCCCACACACCTTTCTCCGAGCCAGTGTCTTTGCGCTGTTTCTGCCGAAGCCATGTCCTATTCCCGAGCAGTGCTAAACAAGTCATCTCGTAACGTGCTACATGGGTGGCCAGAATAATAACACAATAATCCCAATAATCACAGTTATGGCTGTTTGTTCTCATTATATAGCGTCTTACAATGAAAACGAAACCTTAAATTTAAACAGTTTATCTCTCAGTCATCATCATCATCATCATCAGCAGCAGCAGCAGCAGCCCGCCTACGCCCACTGCAGGGCAAAGACCTCATCCATTATCAGCCAATCAACCCGGTCTTGTGCTTTCCGTTCTCAGGTTATACCTAGGAACTTTTTAATCTCATCGGCACACCTAACTTTCTGTCTCCCCTTAGTGCATTTGCCCTCTCGGGAAATCCCGTCAGTTACCATTAATGACAAGCGGTTATACTGCCTACGTGCTGTGTGCCCGGCCTAGGTGCATTTCTTCTTCTTAATTTCAGTTGTGGTATCTTTAAACCCCGTTTGTTCCCTGACCTACTCTGCTCTCTTTTTGTCCCTTTAGCTTACACCTATTGTTTTCCTTTTCGTGGCTCGCTGCGTCACCTTCAATTAAAGCTGAACCATTTTGTAAATCTCCAGGTTTCTGCTCCGTAGGTAAGTACTGGCAAGATTCAGCTGTTATATTCCTGTCTCTTGAGGGTTAATGGCAGACTACCATTCATGCTTTGAGAATTCTTGCCGAATGTGATCCACCCTATCCTTATTGTTCTAGTTATTTTACTGTCAGGGTTCGGCTCCACGGTTATTACCTGTTTTAAGTAGACACATTCCTTTGCAACTTCCAGCGTCTCTCCACCTATCGCAAAGCGCTGTTTTCTGCCGAAAATGCTGCACGTTACTTTGGTTTTGTGCATATTAATTTTCAAACTACTTTTCTGCTTTCCGTGTCCAGTTCAGTAAACGCGAGCTGCAATTCATCCCCTGAGTTACTCATCAAGGCAGTGTCATCAGCGAATCGCAGGTTACTAAAGTACTCTCCATTACCTTTTATCCCTAACTCTTCCCAGTCTCGGGTCCTGAATACCTTTTGTAAGCACGTGGTGAGTAACATTGGAGAAATCGTGTCTCCCTGCCTTACACCCTTTTTTATTGAGATTCTATCGTTTTCTTCATGGAAAACTATGGTGACTCTGGATCTACTGTAGATTTTTTTCCAGTATGTTTTTGTAGGGTTCTTCGATGCCCGGATTTCGTAGTTCCTGCATTACTGCGGATGTCTCGACTGAGTCAAACGCATTCTCGTAATCTATGAAGGCTATGTATATAGGATGATTGTATTGTGCGCATTTCTCTATTACCTGACCTGATAGTATGAATATATTCGATTGTGGTCTATTTTGTGCAGTGGACTGCACGAAATCTTGATTGTTCGTTCGGTTTATTGAACTCTAATACCACCTTTATTATATTCGCAATTATTTTGTAAATAGTTTGTACAGAACAGACAGTAAGCTGATCGGCCTGCAATTTTTAAATTCCTTGACATCTCCTTTCTTATGAATTAAGATGATGTTGGCGTTCGTCCAAGCCCTTCTTGTGGAGATACACTTTGTATATAAGGTGGTCAGTTTTTAAATGGGAAGCATTTCCTAGCGAACTTCAGCGAATTTGAGCGTATCTATCTATCTATCTATCTATCTATCTATCTATCTATCTATCTATCTATCTATCTATCTATCTATCTATCTATCTATCTATCTATCTATCTATCTATCTATCTATCTATCTATCTATCTATCTATCTATCTATCTATCTATCTATCTATCTATCTATCTATCTATCTATCTATCTATCCGCTTACGTTTGAGTGCTTTCGGGATCACCCACCTAACTTGGCGTGAACTAAAATTAGCATGAGAGAGTAAGATGGTTTGCCGAATATCACGCGCTAGCCAAGACATGAATAATGTCACAATCTCGTCGTGCATGTGTAAAACACATCCCGCCAGACAGTGGCACATACCCATGGGTGGGTATGTGCCACTGTCTGAAACTTAATGTGCGTCTGCAACTTTAATGTGCCAGAAACTTTAATTAAAAAAGCAGATTGTCAACGTTTATGAGGGAATAGCTGACCAAGTTCTGGAACACAATTATTCCACGTTCCTCAAGACCTTGCTCAGTCATTGTTAAAAATGAAACATGTTTGGACGCTCAGACAATCTCAGAAGCCTTCAATAGTTATTTAAGTCCATGTTTTACGCTGATAACAGCAATATCTTCTGTTCTCACAGTCTCTGTATAGGTGCTACTCCTCATATTGAGTTAAGTTGCTCTGGAGTTCATGATCTCTTACTAAACATACATACTCCGGACGAGTTCTGCAAATTTGGAAGGTCTTCAATGTTGTTCCTATCTTCAAATCGGGTAAGAAGGAAATCATTTCTAACTACAGACCGATTTCATTATCACCTACGTATTGCAAACTACTCGAACACATCATTCACAAGCACATTATGCAATACCCAACTAATAATAATATCCTTTCACATTATCAGCATGCTTTTCACAGCGGTTTTTCCAGTCGCACAGTTGATCGAATTCTCGTATGACATCACCTCATCACTTAACAACTATGAACAGATCGACGCCATCTTGATTGATTACTGCAAAGCTTTTGACAAGGTATGCCGTAAAAAAATTTCTGCTCAGACTTCGCAACTTTCTCACAGGCCCTTATGCTAACATGTTACCTGACTGGATAGCGCATTACTTGCAGCTGAGGAGTCAATTTGTTCGCTAGAACCACGAACAGTCATCATCAGCTCATATTTCTTCAGGTATTCCACAAGGCTCTGTTTGAGAACCAATTTTATTGATAATTCGCATTAATGATGTCGTTCAGGCAGTCACCAACACTCCAGTTAAGCTTCGTCTATAGGCCGATGAATGTGTTTTGTATTCTAATGTGCGTACAGCATCACTGACCAACTTTTGTTAAATGACGCCTTTTCTTCTTTTTGCGCCTTTAGTGGAACCCAAATGCAGCTTAATTTTCAGAAAATCTTGACAATGATATCTACCAATAAAAATAATACATTGAAATTTAAGTATGGCAGTACCGATCATACACTAGAAATCGTCCAGGAATTCAACTAACTTTGTTTTTGTGTTGTCTCCAAACTTAAGGTTGGTTCACACCGGCTACTAGCACCGGTCGCGCTACCATTTGCGACTGGGGCCAAAAAGCGGCTGATGTTCACACCGGCAGAACCTGCATACGAACGACCGGAAGTCGCAAAACAGTGAGAACTCTGTGGAGACCGGCGCCGATCAGCTGATCGACGCTGAGTGAGTGGAGCGAAGCAAGCGCGCTGCGTTTATTGTTTGTGTCCGCTCTCGCACAGCGTTCTCAGCAGCGTCAAGGAGTTCCATTCAAGCGAAGAACAAGAGATTGTCATGGCGCTGATGCGCTATGCCATAGTGTCAGCGCTGGCAGCACAGAAGCCTAAAAAAATGGCAGGTCCCACGTACAGTGGGATCTGCCATCTGTGAGATCTGTGAGATCTGCCATCTGTGAGATCCTTCATCTGTGAGATTGTACAAGGTGAAAATAAATTTGAATTTGATTTTAAATTGTTTTGTTTATTGTAATCACTCCTGCAATGTCTCAAACACGAGACAGCAGTATCTGTAAATAAAATAAACAAAAAAGGCAGATCCCATGTAAGGTGGGAATCGATCATATCCGAAGCAGGAATGGGGATGTTTGATATGTCACTTTAAAATCAGCACAATGTCACGACGCGCATGAATGTAGTACAGAGTAAGCACAAGTAGAAATCTTATGCGCATTATGGTGTTTAGATATAGATGCAAATATCTTGTTTATAGTCGCATAACAATGACACCACTAATACTTACAACACAAACACCAGCACTGGTAAGTATGCAAATTATGACGTACATAACTTACAGGTCATGATTATCATGCTTGCCCCTGTCATTTGCATTTGTAGTCTATTCACGTCACGTAATATCAAATTTGGTTTACTTATCTATTTATTCATTTATTTATTTATTGAACATACCTTAAAGACCCTGTAAACATCAGAGGGTTTTACATGTGGAGTAGGAAAAACAAACAAGTTAGTTAATATTTAAAAAAGTATGACTCAACGGAGTTCTTAAAATGAGCATGGCTGGCGTACATCAAAGACGATTTCCAGGAGAATATTGTTCCAGTTAATGGCAGTCTCGACAAAGAACGATTGCACATGCGTGGCAGTGCGGGCACAGGGAGGGTATACTTCTTTATCATGGCTGATGCGTTGATAGATACGATAAGCTGAATAAGCGGACGAACAGTTACGTAGAACATGAAAAAAAAAACTTATGAAACACTGAAAGCTTTGCGATTTCTCACCGAGTCAAAAAAGTAGCTAGACCTGCCCTTTTCTTTGAGTTAGTTACACTAGTCGTGTTAGAATATTCAGAATAAATAAATCTCACCGCTCGGTTTCACACTGATTTTATTAGATCGGTTAGAGCGCGTTCAGGGGGATCCTGGACGGAACAAGCATACTCTAATATAGGTCGTATTAGTGCTTTATAAGCTAGTATTTTTACCGGAGGAGATGCATGTTTTAGATTTCGCTTAAGATAGCCCAAAGTGTGGTTAGCAGCATAAGTAATATTGGTAATGTGAGTAGCCCAAGTGAGGTCATTATGAAGAGTAACACCCAAATATTTCGCAATAGGTTCTGAGGAGATGAAGCTGCCGTTAAAATATTATTTGAAAGCCGGGTAGTCATGCCATCTATTAAATAAAACCAGAGATGTTTTGTTAGTTTTCGCCACCATTAACCAATCACTACACCATTTATCTGTTTTATTAAGTCGTTTTGGAGTGCTATAGGTTATCGGGGACGTAGATGATCTGGCGAGAAATGACGCAGTCATCGGCGAACAGGCTTATGTTTGAATAAATGTTACTGGGGAGATCGTTGAGGTAAATTGGGAAAATAAGGGGACCCAATACAGCGCCTTGTGGCACTCCGGATAAGACAGGGGATGAAGTTGATAATGAATTATTTGCATGCAAAAATTGCTGTTGGTTAGTGAGGAACTACTTAATCCAACGTAAAACAAAAGGATCTCAGTTAAGCCGCGAAAGTTTTAATAGCAAGCGTTTATGTGGCACCTTGTCGAAAGCTTTCTCTAAGTCAATGAAAAATGCGTGTACGGGTAAGTGCTAATCTAGGCCAACATGAATATAATGGAGAAAAAGTGCAAGCTGGGTTTCGCAGGAAAAAGAAAAAGGTTTTAAAACCCATGTCGACTTTGATTTTAAAAGTTTGCAGAATTTGGAAAATTTACAGTATGGGTATATATGACAAGTTCCATGATTTTCGAGCAGATAGTGGTTAGAGAGATCGATTGGTAGCTCGAGGGGCCTTTCTTAGGGACTGGAACAATCTTATTCAACTTCCAATCTGGTGGCAGGGTACTGCATGACAATGACCATTTAAAAATATTAGACAGAATAACAATAATATTTGAAGATAGCGAAACGGCCGCGAGCGCATCATAAGTGTGGTATTCAGCCATGTTCTTATATGACAGGCATGTCATTATTATCATGTTGGCAGCAGTCATATGCCTTCGTCATCCATTCACGTCACATAAAGCCAAACTTGGTATATGTGAAGCTAGCGAAATGGCCGCGAGCACGCTATGAGCGTAGCATGTTGTCATGTTTTACATGACATGCATGTCATGATTATCAAGTTTGGACATGTCATTTACCTTCGTCGTCTTTTCACGTCACGTGATACCAAATTTAGTTTATGTGAAGCTAGCGTGGCAGCTGCAAGCGCATCATGAGCGTGGTATGTAGTCATGCTCTTTCATGACACGTATGTCATGATTATCATGTTTTCACTAGTCATATAGATTCGTCATCTATTCACATCCCATAATAAAAAATTTGGTATATGTGAAGCTATATAGCGAAGCGACCGCCAGAGAACCATGAGCGTAAGGCGTGTAGTCATGAGTTACATGACATGCATGGCATGATTTCCACGTTAGGCCTTGTCACTTATGTTATTCATGCAGTCATGTCATACCACACCATTTTTGCAATGTCATGGGAATGAATTCACCGCAAGAACATCAAGACCATGATGTAATTCATGGCATTTATGACATATATGTATCATTATTTTCATGCTATGACTTGTCACTTGGGCTTGCCATAGTCATGTTATGTCATACCAATTTAGGTATAAATCCCATGATTGAAATGGCCAGCAGAGCTAAATGTTTTTGGCGGGTAAATAGATAGATAAATAGATAGATAGATAGATAGATAGATAGATAGATAGATAGATAGATAGATAGATAGATAGATAGATAGATACGCTCAAAGTCGCCGAAGTTGGCTAAGAAATGCTTCGCATTTAATACTATGTCCAGCCAGTTCCAACAGTCATTATTTCTAGGAGCTATTCAAAGCACTAGCCAGGGGTGCAGCGAGAAATCTCCTCCGGTGGAGGGAAGGCCTCTTTATATGAACAATTACCAATTATAAAATAAGACACTGCTAACAATGCGGTATATGCTTTTTTTTGGAGGCAGATGTGGTTTATTGTGATATTGTGATCGACACACTTTGTCAATATTTATATGGCAGTGTTACACCAATGGCATTAGCACAACACACGGTTGTTTTCTTGTTTTAAACTCTAGGAGAACGTGGTTAAAATTAAAGAGGGGCGTAAGTAACCGTTGCTTTTTAGCTGGAGAAAACTCACCCACGAAGGACGAAACAATTCATTACATTCTCCCGTTTACTTAACCCTTAGTCTTCATTCCGGTGCTCTTCGTGAGCTGAATCAGGTTATCTAAACGTAGCAGTACGTGGCCTGTCACACTGCATCCCCTCTCACGGCAGCCAGAGTGTATGCACGCCCACTCCCCAGCTGACATATGTAGGTCTTCGCCGTTTGTGTGTCGACGTTCTTCGGTACACCGCAGGCTTGAGCAGTTTGCGTGAGTGTGTCGGTACGTCAAACGTTGCTGCCTAAAGACACCCCACGGTCACTCAAACCGCCACGCCGCACACGCACTCCAACACACTTAGCGCGCGCTTGATCTTATCTGCAAACAGGAGTGCGAAGTAGCACAAGTTGCACCCCGGTCATGTACAGCACCAGCACTTACATGGATAAAGATGTACTTTACATGTACTGTACAGCACCAGTGAAGACAATTGCTACTATTGTCTACTTTGCCTTAGATGACGCAGCAAATACAGGATTAGAAAACAAAGAGTGAACCCTGACAACGTGGGACGTTTTTTTTTAAACCAAGTTTCTGTCAATATTCATCGACGTACTCTGCAATAAAGGGCCAAGGATATAATCGAAACAGCATAAAAACGAAAGTGGGGAACTATTCAAGGAAGAAATGATGACACTGTTCCTCCGTGCAGATCCAGCCATGCCCGAATACAAGAAAGTTTGCTTCCTCACGCTTCAAAGAAGCCATACAACTTGGGCTTCTGCGCATCCCAAGCCACAAAAGACTGACAGTCCTCGCTACAATGTTTCACGAGACCACATGGAATACCATCCAGTGACCGTGTGTGGGTATGGGCGCCGATATGACAGCGGGAACTAACGAGAAACTTCTTCGGCGATGCTTCAGGCCAAATGAGATGCTTCAACGTCTCGAAGCTCTAGAGTACGATCGAGGTTGTTCCAGACGGATTTATGAACTCGAAACAGCGCCGTGCGTGACCTTAAGTCGTCCAGCCCTGTGCACTGATTACAAAGCAACTTCATGCTTTGGCTGTCACCCGCACTTCGTCCGCGAACTATTCTGATGCTGCATGTGCGTCCAGTGGATCGAAGGCATATTTGATTATTTTTTCTTGTAGATGCCTGGATCCTAAGATGCCTGCTTTCGCACGTATAGCATATCTGTTCTCTTTCACATGCAATTTACCACATTGCTTAGTTTGTGGGAATGGGTTGGATACCCGTCCTCACAGCCTAATTTTGATAGGGGCGTAATGCAAAAATCAGTGTGCTTAGGTTAGGTGCACGTTAAAAAACTACAGGAGGTAGAAATAGGCTTGGGGTCCCCTGTAAGGCGTGTGGCGGAATCATATTGTAGTTTTAGCGCATATACACGACTTCAGCAAATATTTACGCATAGTTTTGCATGATATCATTCTTGCTTATGGGTGCTAATTGGAGCAGCTGACAGGAAACAGCTATGGCACCTAAATTGCTAGGATGACTCACACGCACACGGATCAGGAAGTTTCATAGCGGATATCATGTGGTGCGAGTTGAAAAAAACGAACGGTCAACTTCCCCGAGTCTTTCTTTGCGCACTGTAAGCACTTTTGGTATCTATCTATCTATCTATCTATCTATCTATCTATCTATCTATCTATCTATCTATCTATCTATCTATCTATCTATCTATCTATCTATCTATCTATCTATCTATCTATCTATCTATCTATCTATCTATCTATCTATCTATCTATCTATCTATCTATCTATCTGTCTGTCTGTCTGTCTGTCTGTCTGTCTGTCTGTCTGTCTGTCTGTCTGTATATCTATCTGTCCGTGGGCTTGTATGTGCCACTGGTATACGGATATGTGCCACAGGTGATTGAAACTTAGTATCTTCCAGGAACGATCAGAACACACATTGACAAATTTAACGCGTGAGGGTTAAGAAAAGCGTCACATCGGCAGCGTTGACCCAACGAATGCCAAGAATTATAGTCAGGGCCCCTCAAAGAATCGAACCCCAGCATTCTGCGCGGGAATCAAACATTCTACCACAAAGGCACGCTCGGCTTTGGAACTGCTTTTTGAATATATACTATGTTCATAAAACGTCAGTTGTAGTTGCAGTGCTCTGATTTTATAAAGTTTGCATACATACTCTTTTTATGCAGCCTTCACGTCAGGTTAACGTCAATTGTAGTTGGGCACAATGCGCTGGAGTTGATTTATGTAGCAGTGTGCAGGGCTACCATACCCGCGAGGACGAGCGCTTCATACCAGCTTATCGCTTCTCGTGTAGCTAATGCTCTTGTTCTTGTTGGCATCGCTGCACAAATGCAACCTGGTTATATAAACCCCTGAGATTTTTCAACATTTGTCCATGCATGCTACAATTATACATATATTTAGCATCATTTCATGACCTGTCACTCAATAAAAAAAATTACAACATGGTCACCTTCCCTCCGCATGCTTTGTATACCGTTGATTCCCAGGTACGTGGGATCTGCCGAATTTTTTTCTTTCTCTGTTCACGTGGGAAGAAGTTGCATTTCCCTTCGTTCCAGTCGGCGTTCGTCATTCGTCCGTATAGCCCCGTCCTGTCAACACACACACACACAAAAAATCAAACCCAGAATATACAGCTCAAAGCACCGTACAAAAAAATTCAGCATGGCGGCGCAAAGATTAACGTAGATGTGACCAAGAGCCGACATATTAAAACATAGTACATTTCAAATATGTAAATGGATATCTTGTAATAGCAACTAAAGTGTCGTCGTCATGCACTCTATCTACCGCCCGGTCAGTGACAGCACACGAACGCCCTCCAAGCGCTTCTTCGCGTCGCTGATGCCACGAAAAGTGCTGACCCAAACACCCCTAAAGATGCACTCGAATTCATTTTGCGTCGGCAGTGGAGATCTGAACTGACAGCGTGCGCAAACACAGCTACGGTCCGTCTTTATTGCGAACAAAGCTCGCCTTTCATCAAAAGGCAGGCAGAAAGCCGGATGTCACAGCATCTCTGAAACGGTCGCTGAGCTCTGCCAGTGAACGTCGAGATCAAATAGCCGTCATGAAGCATACACACAAATAGCAGGCACGATCGGCGCCTTCCATTCTAGCCGCCTAAAGTGCTGAATCAGTTTTCTTGCGCTTGCCTAATCTGCACCGAGACCAGTGAAAATGTGCAGTGGCTAACGTCATCATTTCATCATAAGTGAAGAAGATGCATCTGATATATCACTCACGCTAATTCGGTGCAGCATGGTGTGACTGGTAGACAGAACACAAATCATTGTTACCCGCAACCTGGTTGGTTCTCTCTATACTTCGGCGTCGTGAAACATGTGCTGCATGGTGATCGGCTGGCGTTATTCGCTCAGTACCTTGTTTTAACGCGATAGCGTTAGAGAGCTCATGTCGGAGAAATCCCGCCGTCAGCGTTGGCACCGTTGGTTGTGAGCGAGAAATCGTCCGTGAGCGAAAAATTGAGAAAGGAGCAAATAGAATGAAGTATAAAAATTTTGGTACCATTGAGGATTGTACCCGGGCCATTCGCGTGGCAAGCAGGTGTCCTACCACGAAGCCACGATGTTACTTGCAGCAGCTTCGGGGAAAAACACTACATAAATGTCATGTAGTGGAAGGAGTCTCCTTAAGGCATATTGTTCGACAGGATCACGACGAAAACGAGCCCATTCGGCGATTTGTAGGCGCATTTGGGAAGCCATCAAACTACATCGAAAAAGGCCGAGGTAGTGCAGCCATCGCCGCTAAAAACACACAGGAACTTCCAAACAACTCTAAAGATGGATAACTATGTCCATCTAGCGGAAAACTTATCATGCCTTTCCAGAGGCGTTGGTCAAGCAAACAGCAAACGCTAGATAATGTGCTGGCATCTCTCTCTCTTCTCTCTCTCTCTCTCTCTGTGTGTGTGTGTGTGTGTGTGTGTGTGTGTGTGTGTGTGTGTGTGTGTGTGTGTGTGTGTGTGTGTGTGTGTGTGTGTGTGTGAGAGACAAAACATATTAATAAGTATGCACACAGTGGTTGAAGGGAGCTCTTGGGTCCGGATTTAACTATTCAACTCTTAATCGTATCGTTTCTTTGTTTAGTTGTTAGCGTGCATATATTTTTACTTGCATATTTTTGTTATCGCAATAGAATTGCGATACTTTGGCATGTTGTGTCTATTACTGTAAATTTCTACAGCATACATATCTGCCGTCTGCTGCTGGCGTTTGAATTGGGCTGACGGGCCTGTCAAGCTGCTTGTATGCAGCTTTTGTCGTCAGCCTTTCAATGTATTCACGATAAATAAATAAAGAATACCTCACCTCAAATCGAAGCTTAAGGGTCCCCCATTTTTTTTAACGTATGTTTATTTATTGATGCACTTACTTATTTATTTACTTATTTATTTGGTCTGTATCAAAATATTGAGAGCAGCTAGAGGTAGGAGGGAGAGTCGCGTAGCATGATATACAAGGTCTGGAAGCTCGCCTGAGCCAGGAAGACGCCGCGAATACTACCACGAGAACGTGATCGCGTAAAATGGCTCCTGTGGTGGTGGGAGCATCCTTGCCAAGCGCTTCGAATGCGTGGCGTATACACATGCTTACTCGGGTTCCACTTTGAACTTTGCAAAGAACGGCGTGGCTGCCCTGCCCAGTATTCTTGTCTTTACTAAATTGAGTGTCTTTATAAATGTCTGGAGGTGCTTCTAGATGCCTCAAAGGACCGCCTTGCAATGAGCTGCGGTTTTGACAACGACAAACTCATCTTTTTAGCAAATACTTCATCTGCTGTTGCAGAGTGCTCATTTTAGGTTCTCTTGATGCCTTGCATCATACATGACTGACACATGCGTAACACATGACTGCATGACGAGCGTAAGCGACTAGTCATAAAATGAAAATCATGACATGTGTCTAGTGAATATCATGAACTACACGTCATGGGCTTGCTGCTTTTGTGGTAGTTTCGTTGACAGGACATATTGAAATGAGTTTGCCTACATCATATTGTTACGTGGAAAATAACAGTTGTCGGTCCGCAGCCACAACGCAGCTCTATGACAACGTCCACTTCTTTACTCTCAGTCTGAGGCACCTTACTTGGGTATGCCCCACTATGCCCTCTTTCAGTCAGACGAAATCACGTAACACGACCCCCGGCGGCAAAAGCGCCGACCCGGCGAGTTTACGGGGCCACAGCAGGAGCAGTGTGGTAACGCTTGAGCCTTGATACGTGGACGATGTCCCTTGACAGCAGAGCGGAAGAGGTTGATGAATTATCAGGGACAATTTCATATGTAGTGTCGGTCACTCGTCTAAGCACGCGGTATGGGCCCGTGAAACGAGAGAGAAGTTTTTCTGACAGGCCTGCATGTCGCGTAGGGGACCAAAGAAGAACGAGGGAGCCTGTTGGAAAGTGTTCGTCGCGATGCCGCTCGTCGTAACGATGCTTCTGTGAGTCTAGGGACGCCATTAACCTGCTGCGGGCAAGCTGACGAGCATGGTCAGCTCGGGTAATAGCGTCGCGTGCATATTCAGAAGTATACTGTGCAGCGGCTGGCAGGAAGGTATCCAACGGCAATGTTGGTTCGCGTCCAAACAGAAGGTAAAATGGCGAGTACCCGACAGTGTCATGCCGGGAGGAATTGTATGCGAACGTCACGTAGGGTAGTGCAAGGTCCCAATCACGATGATCGGCCGAGACGTATTTTGATAGCATGTCTGTCAAGGTGCGGTTTAAACGTTCTGTAAGCCCATTTGTCTGGGGGTGGTACGATGTCGTGAGCTTATGTTGGGTAGAGCAGGAACGCAGGATATCGTCAACCACTTTCGAAAGGAACGTACGGCCTCGGTCTGTCAGCAGTTGACGAGGGGCTCCATACACTAAAATGAGATCGCGTAGTAGAAAATCAGCGACGTCTATAGCGCAGCTTGTTGGCATGGCTCGCGTAACTGCATAACGGGTTGCGTAATCCGTAGCCACCGCGACCCACTTGTTTCCGGAGGCGGATGTTGGGAAGGGACCGAGAAGGTCCAAACCAACACGGAAGAATGGCTCCGATGAGATGTCGATGGGCTGAAGATATCGGGAAGGTAGTCTCGACGGCTTTTTGCGACGCTGGCAAATTTCACAAGCGTTGACATAGCGACGTACAGAACGTGAAAGGCCAGGCCAGTAGAAGCGGCGGCGCACACGGTCATATGTGCGAGAGACACCAAGGTGACCCGCGGTTGGCGCGTCATGGAGCTCGCGTAGAACTGTAGAACGCAGGTGCTTTGGTATGACCAGAAGTAGGTCGTGACCATGGGGCGATAAATTACGCCGATATAAGGTGTGGTCCTTTAAGGTAAACATGCGAACGGAAGCGTCTTGCGGTGAAGATTCGAGCTGTTGTATTAGGCGGCTGATATCCGGATCGCGACGCTGCTCGTCCCCGAGATGAAGCAGCTGGGAGATGGAAAGGACGCAGCCCACAGAATCAGTGGTCGTAGGATCGCAGTCGGCCACAGGGTAGCGTGACAGACAATCCACATCTTTGTGCAGTTTTCCTAATTTGTACACTACGGTGTAAGAATACTCCTGGAGGCGGAGTGCCCAGCGGGCGAGACGACCTGTGGGATCTTTGAGGGAGGCAAGCCAGCAGAGAGCGTGGTGGTCGGTAAGAACTATAAATGGTCGGCCGTATAAGTAGGGGCGAAGTTTCGCGACTGCCCACACCAGCGCTAGGCATTCGCGCTCTGTGATGGAATAATTACGCTCCGAGGTGGACAGCAGCCTGCTGGCATAAGCTATCACGCGATGCTGCCCACGTTGTCGCTGAGCCAACACAGCGCCTATTCCGTAACCGCTGGCATCGGTGCGCACTTCTGTCGGTGCCGTAGGGTCGAAGTGAGCCAGCACAGGAGAAGAAGTGAACCAAGTGGTCAGGTCGGAAAATGCTGCTGCTTGCGAGGGACCCCAGGTAAACGTCTCATCCGGTTTGAGTAAATCTGTTAGGGGCCGAGCGATTTCCGCGAAGTTCTTGATGAACCGCCGAAAATAGGAGCAGAGCCCCACAAAGCTGCGGACATCTTTGGCGGTTTTCGGCACAGGAAAGTCCTTCACAGCTCGAACTTTTTCTGGGTCAGGCTGTACACCGTAAGCGTCAACAATATGTCCAAGTATTGTAATGCGACGGCGACCAAACCGGCACTTAGATGAATTCAGCTGAAGGCCGGCGAGACGGAATACATCAAGAATTTTTGACAGTCTCTCAAGGTGCGCTTCAAAAGTGGGAGCAAACACAATCACGTCATCCAGATAACAAAGACACGTAGACCACTTGAATCCATGGAGCAGGGAGTCCATCATTCGTTCAGAGGTGGCGGGGGCATTACATAAGCCGAAAGGCATGACTTTGAATTGGTAGAGGCCATCGGGTGTTACAAAAGCCGTCTTCTCTCGGTCCATGGGGTCCACGGAAATCTGCCAATAACCAGAACGAAGATCTATAGAAGAAAAGTAGGCGGCACCATGGAGGCAATCAAGGGCGTCATCAATGCGGGGCAGAGGGTATGCGTCTTTCTTGGTGATGTTGTTAAGGTGGCGATAGTCCACACAAAATCGCCACGATCCGTCCTTCTTTTTAACTAATACCACCGGGGATGCCCAGGGACTGGAGGATGGTTCAATAATGTCCTTCGCTAGCATCTTGTTCACCTCCTTCTGAATTATGCTCCGCTCAAAAGCAGACACTCTGTAGGGACGGCGGTGAACAGGGTTGGCATCACCTGTGTGTATGCGATGCTGGACAAAGGACGTCTGCCCAAGAGGTCGGTCACCAAAATCGAAAACATCCTGGTAGGCCTCGAGAAGATGTTGTAGGGCTTCAACTTGCGGAGGTGGAAGATCAGTGGCGATCATGTCTACAATTTGACGGCTGCCCGAATGTGTTGCGAGTGATGTGCGCTGCGGTGAAGCAAGTGTGTCTAAGACAAGCACTTCAATTTGTGAATCGAGCAACGGACACAGGTGGGCCACAGAAATGCCTTGTGGAAGCACATGATTCATGTAGCCGAAATTGACGAGAGGTAGACAAGTTTTGTTATCTGTGATGCTGAGCACCGTATAGGGCACTGCAACATTGTGCGCAAGGAGTACGTCGGTGAGAGGCGTAGCGTAATAGTCACCGTCGGGCACAGCTGGTGAGCACAGAAAATCGACGTACGTCACAGTTTTCGAGGGCAGGCGAACAAAATCGCTGCATTGTAATCGGCATGTAGGTTGGTACGGGGCGGCACTGATTTGTGGTAGTTCAAGGCGGAGCACACCAGCGGAGCAATCAATCAGAGCAGAATTGGCGGCAAGAAAATCGAGGCCTAGTATGAGGTCGTGGGGACATGTTTCAAGCACGGTAAAAAGGACGACCACTTGATGACCGGCTACGGTAAGTTGAGCTGTGCACATACCGACGACAGGGACTTTTGCACCATCTGCAACTTGGACGACACTGGTCAAGGAGGGCGTGAGGACCTTCTTCATGCGACGACGAAAACGCGAACTCATAATACAGACGTGAGCGCCCGTATCTATCAAAGCTTCAACAGGTGTACCATCAACATATACTTCTAGGGTGTTCCGGTTCAAACGTAAGGGCAACAGAGGATTTTTGGGTAAGGTCGACAGGGCAGCTTCACCTCCAGAAGCTGCGCAGCTTAGTTTTCCGGGGACAATATAAAAGCCGCAGGTCTTGCAGCTTCCTCTAAACACGTCCGTGGTCCCACTAGATAATATTATGACGGCTTAGGTTCCCTCACTGACGCCTTTCGAGGTGTCACTGTCACTTAACAAGGGATTTTCTTACATATCTTGAAAGTACGCAAGCCATTTGTTCTTTCGTTACCTGGCCTTGGCAGTCTATGCCCTAAACTGGTGTTCCTTCACACTTAATTTTGCCTTGTTATCACATGGCTAGGTTGGTTGTTATATTTCTGTCATCTCGTGATTCTGCGCCTTTGCACATATGTATGTCATGCGCTTCCTGCAAGTGGTTGCAGCATATTTAGTTGTCACTAACGTGCCAGCCACCTGCTTATCCAGCACCAATTTCTTGGAGTGCAAAGCACCAACGCTACTTGCAGTGCTTTCACCTGAAACCAACTGTGTGAAAACCTCCTACACTTCTTGACCCACCACATGGCTCAGGAATTCATACAACTCTTTCGAACGTCAATGAACTTGCCCATAACCGTGCGCGAGAAATCACAAGCCGCGATGGTGCGGGCGGCGCCGGAGGTAGGTTCACAGGGAGCTTCAGGGATCCGCAAGAAACTTGAAGTGGTTCTTGAGAGAAAGGAAGAGAAAAGTGAGCTCCGTTATTGTCTGCTTCAGTGAGCGACACCGCCACAGAGCTCACAAAGGGATGGGGGTAAGGAGGGATAAAGGGGTAGAAGTAAAAGTATAGGAAAGAGGAAGAAGAAGCAACAACAAACTGAGGGGATAGGAGAGACAGGAAAGATGGAAGAACGGTCACTGGAGTCCGTGGACGGGGTACACTTGCGGGAGATGTTGTCGGCGTCTGTAGATGGCGTAGAGCAGGACCAGTAAATCAGAGCTGCGCTGTCGTCGAAGGTCGTCGGCGACAGGAGATGACGTAGGGCGAGCCCAGTCGGCCAGAGCTACGATGACGCCGAAGGTCGCGAGCGCGCGGAGCGCGCGGGCGCACAACCGGTCGGAACGAAATCCAGGGAGCGTCTCCCCACAAGAAACTTTTGATGAAGTTACTTCAGACTACCATAGTGTAAACTATGAACAACCAACTGGCCCCTACCCAGCCTCTTCTCTCTACCAACTTTCAAAGTAGAGGTGTCCCTCCTCCCGCATTCGAAGCTCACTAGACCACAGTCATCGGCTTTTCGGATGCTGCAGGCAGGTTCGCTCTCGTCTCGTAGCGCGTTCAATCACTTTGTTGAAGGCATAAAACCAAGATGCCCTAGCTCTAGGGTGGATAATTGCACACTCGCTCACATGCTTTGCTCGTGCCCGGCGTTACGTGGCGCCGAGAAACGCCTCAAGAAACGCTCCGTATAGAGGCATGCGACAGCGCCGAGAACCGCAACGCTATCCTCTTTTAGAACGTCCCACAGAGACAGTTCAGTGAATGTATGCAAATCGAACACTTTTTCACTGTGTACCATTTCGACATTCTTGTGTTCCGTTCCGTTCTCCTTCTTTTTCCCCAAGAGAAGGAAGATGTAACCTGGCGCATCGTCATCAAGAATGCCGTAACTACGCATGCTCAAGTCAGGTCTGCCTATGTACATCGGCATCACCGAATCAGTAAGCCACTCTTTTGTTTTCTGCTTCTCGGCTGTTCACAGTACCGGCGTGGGCGCGGCCAGCGATTGCGGCGGACAGCAGGGTGTCTGATCGGGTTCTCCAAGACCAAATAAAGTTTAGTTCACCTTCATTCGAAAGCAAGTCGAGGGAACACGAAGTAGAACCATACTTTGTCTGTGTTAGAAGCAATGTAGCATCCACAGCTTCCCAAGGTACTTTGATTTCACTCCTCATGCTTTTTTTCCCATTGTGGGGATCCGTCACCTCGCTTTCCTTTTCGCTCATCCCTCTCAGAAGTGGGCTGCTTGCTCAGGTAAGCTGGCAGATTTGGCGAAATTGTGGCAATTTTATTCAGAATGAGCATACATGTCCCACGCGTAAAGCGAACTTTCTCACCATTTATGCGGTGTTCACAGTATTTGACAATGAAACGCTGCTCAAAATGCTGCTCACATAGCACGCTATCTGCGGTTAGATTGAGTTGAGTTAGGTTAGGTTAAACTAGGCTAGGTCCTTCGCGCTGTTAATTCGCGCGTTTCCTGTGCTATACACCTGGAGCGTATACAGCGGTGATTGCAACATTGTTTTGCGCTCACTGATGCAAGTGGCGACGTACACATGAATAAACGCTCGAAATAATCACGCAGAACAGTAAGCCAGTGTGCACAAATCGGTAGTCTTCAAGAGCAGTCGACGACAGCGCCACTGCTTCACATTCCATTCACTGTGACGCGCCAAACAAGGCGGCTCCCCGTATAGGCTAACTGCACTGTGTTCTATTTCACTGTATAGCACTGGCTCTCTTTTGGGCTTGGCGCTGCTCGTCGGCGATCGTCTCTCATGGAGAAGCACGTGGGGCAGTTCCGCGGCTCATTTCCGAGGACTCCCGTGGTGAGCCGAACGTTGGCGACGTCGCATTCGTGATATATTCTGTGTGCTACGCTGTTTTGTGTGGGCGTCAGACACGGAGGCAAGGGGGTCCCTGGAGGACATGCCCCCCGAAATTCATCCAGTCACCCAATAACGCCAGAGTATAGCGGCACATGTACAAGTAGGGGTGTGCGCACCTAAATGAAAAGCAAACTCACCAAGAAAAGCTATACCAAAATGACAGCATATCCACGGAGTGAATGATGGAGAGTGGACGCATTCGTCCGTCCATTCATTCTTGCTTCCGTCCGTCCATGCGTCTGTCAGTGTGACCGTCCATGCGTCCATCCGCCCGTCCGTGCGTGCATCTGTTCGTGCGTCCTCCCTGCGTTCGTCCATGCATCTGCCCCTGCGTCCGTTCATGCGTCCATACATGCATCTGTCTGTTTGTCCGTTCGTCCATCTATTCAACACTCCAAGTACCACCATCTCGAATCTTTTCATCATATATTCCCCATATAGAAGCACCGCCATCCAGCGGACATTCCAAGGACTAAACGAGAGGTGGCACACGCACACTTTCTTACGGCTTGCGCTTCGGGTCTACTTCCCACCTTTAACCACCTCGAGTTCATGGTATATACTACTTCACTGTATTCATGGGACTGCGGCCCAACACTCGCTTTACCTTTCTAAAACCAAGGAGGTTACGCCCAGCGAGTATAACGGTTGGATGGATGGAAATAACTTTATTTATACGTCCTGTATAGGGTGTAGCGACCTGCCTGGCTAATCCCACGTTGAAACTGGGAGGTCAAGCCTCCTTACCCTGTCATGGGCGTACTGGAAAGCCAGGACTTGGGGGATATGGTCGTGAGACTTTATGATTCCTGCAAGCCATTCCCGAGAAATGCCACGGCCAAGCGACCACATTCCCAGAGCATATGCTCAAGCGTGCATACTTCTTTCTTACATACCTTTCAAACAACATCCATATCTTTTATATCGTATCATTCTTTTACCTGTGCCGGTGAGTAATAAGACTGTGTCTGTAATTGTCTAGTGTGACCGCTTGTGCTCTGTTTAGTGTACTGTGAGGGGGTGCAAACTCTCTCCTCCACAGGTAGTAATGTTTAGTAATTTCATTACATGTCATGGGCGTTTCTCGTTGTAGATTTTTGAATCCAGCAGATTCAAAGCCATGTGTAAAAGCGTCCCGGTCCGTAAGTTCGCGGGCAATGCTGTTGGCCGATTCATTTGAACTCATGGGAATGTCATCGAGTGATCCAAGGTGCGCTGGGAACCAATATATGTATAGTGTATCAATGGCTTGTTTACTATTAGTAATTCGAACTGCTTGTGGCGTGATCCTTCCCCTGCTGAAGGCTCTGATGGCTGGTTTTGAGTCACTGTATATCTCGGTGTATCGATCATCCGTCAGGGTCAACGCGATAGCAACCTGTTCAGTGACTTCCGGTTTGGAAGTGTAAACTGTGGCGCAGTTGGTACACCTGCCATGGTGGTCAACTACAACCACGGCGAACTTATTTCAGTCTTTATATGAGGCTGAATCGACAAAGCAAGCCCCGCTGCCTCCTTTATCCAACTTCTTCAATAAAACCTTAGCCCGGGCTACCCTACTGGCGACGTTGAAGGTTTGGTGCACATTTCTTGGCAACGGGGCAACAATGATGCTCTTAGCAAAGTCCTGAGGTATCTTGGTGTACGTCTCCTGGTCGATGACAGGGTTGATCATGATTCTATTGAGGATCAATCTCCCCGTGCAGGTTGTAGAGAGTCTTGCTATTTGTGACCTTTCTTGAGCCTCCGAAACTTCTCTAGTCGTGTTGTGTACCCCTAACTTGAGCAATGTTTCAGTGCTGGTGCGAAGCGGGAGACTTAGTGCACTCCTCATGACTCTCGTGATCACCGCGTCGAGCTTCTTTATTTAGTTGGGTTTGTGTCGAGTTATACATAGGCCATAGCACGAAAGAGTTAATTAACCCGATAAGATTGTTCTCTTTCATGCCTTTTTGTCTCCCTGCAAGTCGTCTGATCATCCGGTATGCATTTTCTGTCTTGAAGATAATTTTCTTGAGCGCCATATGAGTCCTGCCATTTGCATCTATAAAAAAGCCCAGTGCCCTCATTGTGTGGACTCTTGGTATATTTACCCCGTTTTCGGTCAATATATGTATGTCACTTTCGGGTAGTGGCTTCCAGCCCTTAGGTCTCCCCCCCTTTCTCTTTTTATGTAAAGTAATAACTCCGATTTTTGTGTGGAGCACCTGAGACCAATGGGCCTCAAGTATTTCTCCACTATCTGCACCGCTTCTGTGAGTGCATCTTGTACGTGTCCTTCACTACCACCAGCACATCATATAGTAAGGTCATCGGCATAGATGGTGTGGTGAATGTTGCTGATATTGCTCAGTTTCCTGGACAGGCTGATCATGCACAGGTTGAAGAAGACGGGAGAGATCACCGCGCCCTGAGGGGTTCCACGATCACCAAGTTGAACCACGTCTGAGTTGGTGTCTCCTACCCTTAACCTTGCCGTACGTGCTCCTAAGAAAGATTTTATGTGATTATACATTTTAGATCCAAGTCCAATTTTCTCTATCGTTTGAAAGATGTATTTGTGCCTAATGTTGTCAAATGCTTTCCTCATGTCTAGTCCGAGGATGGCTTTGGTATCTCTATAGTATCCGTCTAGAATGTCGTGTTTAATCTGCTTCATAGCATCCTGAGTAGATAATGAGGATCTGAAGCCGAATATATTGTAGGTGTATATGTTGTTGTCCAAGAAATCCTTAAGCCTGTTGAGGATTGCGTGCTCAGCAACTTTTCCTACACATGATGTTAGCGATATTGGTCGCAAGTTCTCCAGACTTGGAGGTTTACCCGGATTCGGTATTAGTATGATTTGAGAAAGTTTCCATTCATCTGGAACTTCACCCAAATTCCATGCTTCGTTAACAAAATCAGTCATCAATGACGGTAAATATGCAGGTTCTTTATTCGTCGATTTTACGCGGGCATTTGATACCATCGATCATGACATTCTTAAAATTAAACTAGACTCGATTGGCATAACTGGTCCACCTTTACTACTGCTACGGGACTACTTGCGAGACAGGTATCAAGTCGTTACTATATGCAATGCTTATCCTAAATTTAAAATTACTAATATAGGTGTACCGCAGGGGTCAATTTTGGGCCCCTTGCTATGTTTAATTTATATTATTGACCTAATATATATAATATATTATATTATTATTATTTATTAATTGTCTTACCTTCTCCAAGTGCATACTATATGCTGATGAAACTACAATTATTAACTCTATTCAAAATATATCAGTAGTAGTGAATGAGCTTAACAGTGACCTCAATAACTTGTTGGGTTGTTGTAAGACTAATAGACTTACTATTAATCCCTCTAAAACTAAACTCCTTTTGTTTTCATTGCAAAATAAATCGCCACTGTGTATTCCGCCCATATTCATTAATAACCACGCATTACAGACAAGTGAAGAATGTGTTTACTTAGGGGTGAATATTGACCATCATTTAAAATTTGAAAACCATGTCACAAAACTTAAAAAGAAGTTATCTCACGAAATACGCATCCTTATCAGAGCACGTCCATGTTTTTCACGTCCAGTCTTGCTCTCACTTCATAGCGGGTTTGTGCATTCACACATCAATTACTGCATAATCTCATGGGGTACGCCACTCACCTGAAACCACTACAAATCATTAAGAACCAGGCAATTCGATTAATCACGTTTAGTTCACCCACCAACAATGCTAAACAGTTGCTACAAGAAAACAAAATTCTCGACTTTGCCAGCCTTGTAAAATTCAATCTCGCCACTTTTCAAAGCAATTAATAAACAAATATCGTTATCATCAATTCATTCATCATCTTTACTAAATACTAACCCAACTCGTTTTGCGCAGCATAATAACTTCATTCTGCCCAAAGCACGAACTAATTATGGCAAACAGACAGTTCACTTTGCGGCCATATCATTATGGAACACAGTGCCATTTCTAATAAAAATTGAAAAACCACATAATTTTTGCCATGAATTGAAAAAAGTTTTGTTATGCGACACTCACTCTTCTGCCTAATCGGTTCCTCCCTCGCCATGTCATTCTCTTTTCAGTCTCTCGTTTTTTTGTCATGCTATTTATATAGAAGTATATAAACATAGTTTATAATTTATATTTCCGACTGCATTTGGTTGATGAGAGCATCGTCATTTATATATATATATGTATTTGTAATTCATTTTTTAAACCTTGTATTTCCTTAGTTTCGCACTGTTTTTGCTAACTAAAGACTTGTGTTTACATTTCATAGGAAGTCCCATTTCAGTGTACACTACGGGACCTCCTTCTGTATATTATTTTTTCTACATCTTATTGAGAAATAGTAAAACTTGATTTCATTTGATTTGAGTGAGTGATTAAATAGAGGGCTCGTCGAGATTCCTGAGTGACTTGTTGGTGACGCCATCTAGGCCAGGGGCAGACTTTCTGTTTAAATCACTCTTCACCCTTCTGATTTCAGATAAAGTGAAGGGCCGATCCAGCTCCGGGTGAGGGGCTTCCCGGTATTCCAATCGTGGAAATCTTTCTGGCTCCTTAGCGACTGGTAGGTATTTGTCTATGAGTTGTTTAGTAACTGTTTCAATGTCTTGATTTTTAAGGGCTGTGTGTATGGCCCGGGCAAGACAGTGTCTCTGGTTAGACCTGGTGCCTTGCTCGTCTAGGAGGTGCCTAATAAGTTTCCATGCTTTGCCGTTCCTGATCTGCCCATCAATCGTTTCACAAAATTCATCCCACTGTTACTTACATAGGTTGGTGTAGTGCAGTTCGATTCGTTTATTCAGTTCTGCTGTTTTCTTCCTTAGTTTACGATTCAGTCTTTGAGTCTGCAATTTTTTAGTAATGACCTGCTTTGTTTCTATTAAGTGGGCTATAGTTTAGAATCCATGGCCTCCACGTTAGCGTCAGTGATAAGCTTTCTGGTGCCTGATTTGATATCACTCCTGATGGATTCGCACCACTCTTTGAGGCTTGGTTTGGCAGCATTAGGTTCACCTTGCGTTCTAATTCTGCGAAAGACATCGCAATCAACATCCTCAAATTCTCGAGTGCGGCCTTTCTCAACCTCCAGCCTAACCTCGAGAACATAGTGATCACTGCTGAAGTTATGACCGGTACTTGTCCATATGGGATGCTCTACGTTCTTGACAGAGGTTAGGTCGCGTGTGGTGTCTCTACAGACAGAATTGCCGATTCTTGTGGGATACCCTTTATCTGTAATCAATACCAGGTCTAGCTCGTCAACATGATGCCATAGATTCCTGCCTTTGGGGTTTGTCGCAGTATATCCCCAGAGTTCATGAGCAGCGTTGAAGTCCCCTAATATTATTAGAGGCCTAGCTTCCGCGAGTTTCGTAGCTTTCTTGAAATATACCTTGAACTGTTGCTTGTAGTGCTTCGGGTTACTTTAAATGTTGAGGACAAATAAGCTGTTGCATCTTTGATTTTTGTATGAGACTGGTACTAATACCTCCACGATGAGATACTCTAAGTTCTTGTCCCGAATGCCCAGATCGTGAGAGATGTGTGTCAGCTGCCTATTTACAAACACATATAAGGCTCTACCATAGTTTTCGCACTCTACAGCTCTATACCCAGTGAGCGTGACGTATCCGTACCCAGTTTCTTGGAGTGCTATTATATCCGGCTTAGATTGTAGTGATATGAGATATTGCTGGAGTGTGACACGTTTGTTTTTGTACCCCCCGCAGTTCCATTGCCACACTCGAAATTCTGGTTAAGTGTGCGTCATATTGGATATTCGTATCCCCTGCCTGGGAAATCATGGGGGCTGTGAGGAACGATGGTTCACACTGCGCTCTGTTGTTGCCGGAGATACTCATCATTTCAAGAATTTTCACACTTTCGCTAAATGCCTTAAGCCCTTCCCTAGGATCATTTATTGTACTCTGCATTTGTCCCACACCCATCGTCCACTGTGAGACGCTGCCCATGATCATTTTCATTTTATCTGCAAATAACGCTAGTGTTTGTTTCATTTCCTCAACGTGCGTTTTAGTATTCTTCAGCTTACTTTCGACGGCTCTGCGCTTGGCCGACATGACCCCGTCACCCACAGGCGCGGGAACTGGCGTTTCCTTTGGCGTGTTTTTGTTCTCAACCTGCTTGGTTTCACTTAAAAGTTTAACTGCTACTAATTCTGTAAGCATATTTTTGTTCATTTTCCTTAACTCTTCATTTTCTTCTTGAGGTTCTCTATTTGCCTAGTTTGCTGTGGGGGTGGGTCGCAAAGCATGACACCTACCGGTTCGGTTGGCGCACCATCAGCCCAGCCAAGTCATCTGTTGTCGGAAGATTGTCCTCTGGTAGTTGGCGTCTTGTCCGTCATTGCCAATCCCTTGAATTTGTCAGCCCACGTCAAACCAGTGCCTCCTTTGGACTCTGGGTTGATCAATGGACACCAATTGCTAGACCTCACGACGAATTTGGACCTGGATGCACTCCTTTTTCTGGATCTAGATACACTCCTTCCTCTGGATTGGGAGCAATTTAGTGACCTGGACCCGCCGCGAGATGCTGCTGTTGGCTTCGAGTCGTCCATTGGAGCTGATGCCGTGGAGTGCAGCTAGGATGAGTGCAGGTTCAACGGATTGTCGACTTGTTCCTTTTCAGCGTTGGCTGTCATTGCTCTTTCACTTCTTCTTCTGACAACGTATGGAAATGTGTAACGCTGTCTGCACATCTTGTCCGTCGTGGGGTGTGGACCACCGCAAAGTTCACATGTAAGTTGACACCTGTGCTCCTTAATCACGTTTATTTCGGCATATCCTCTACACACGGTGTCTTCCGGGGTGGGGCACACGTCAGCTCTGTGACCCAGCGGGCCACAAGCATAACATATATCGATCTTTTTCTTGTAGAGCGATCACTTCACCAGGATTGGACCATACCTGATGAAATTTGAACCTTGTAACCATCGAAGGTGATGATCACCGTGCCGGTATTCTTTGTTCTTTTAGCCGCGAGCGCCAAGGGGTTTCTTGGGTTGGCAATATTTCTCTCAAGCTCCACCGGCGCGTCGGCGATGTCGATGTTTCTTATCACTCCTTTGCACGTATCGTCGGGGCAGCCTCATAGGCGTTGATCTCATAATTGCAACCACCCAGGTCTATTGATCTTATTCTCCCGTACCTCTCAGCTTTTTCCCGCTCCGGTGTACTCGCCACCATTATGTTCTGGCTGACGTTCGGGCAGATGATGTCTGACGCCGTCTGATCCAAGCCCAACCCTGCAGCTTCTATGATGGCTTTGCCTACCTTGGTGGAACCAATCTTGCTAATATTGATGACGCCACGTGGTCGTAGGATGATCTTGAAGTGGTCCTTAGGCATGTAGGGCATGCAAGAGGCCCTGGTCACTCTGTTCTTGACCCGATTGCCATTCTCAAATGTTCTAGACGCCACGTCCGTGTTAGGCCCAGTTCCGGCTGAGCCACCGCTAGCAGCGGATTTGGTCGACATTCGCTTGGAAACTGCTGCTTGCCACCCGTACTCTTCGGTACACTCATCGGGAGATATGCTCTCCCCGTCCATCATTAAAATGTCGAACGCACGGCCACTCACCCCCGACGAACGCCACTTGGCGCGCGTCCGTGGGAAGGTGACACGGCTCGGCGTAGGCCTACCTCAAGCACGGCGTCGTCGGCACAAAAAGTCTCGTTAAATGACGAAAAGTTCACCCATAACAGAAAATAGATGTAGCCTTGTTCTCCTCGATGTTATGCGTCGATCGAAGTAATCCATTCAATGACACGCATTGATTACCTGGCGGAAACAGATGTTGAGAGCGGGAGCCGATATTTTACTTCCTCACTGTTCGGCGCCTGCGGAGTCTCCCCCAGCGAGTATAACGTAGCAACCTTTTTCTGTCAGATAGTACTCAATGTACATGCCGATGGCTGCTAATGCGAAATGAGAGACAGGAGAATTCGGCTTTTACTTTCTTACGGCTTGCACTTCGTATCTACTTCCCACCTTTAACCACCTCGAGTTCATGGTAAATACTAGTTCATTGTATTCATGGCACAGCGGCTAATGCTCGCTAAACCTTTCTAAAACTAAGGAGGTTACACCCAGCGAGGATAACGTAGCAACCCTTTCTTGTCAGATAGTGCTCAATGTACATGCCAATGACTGCTAATGGGATCGCAGCGTACGCATTAACTAAAAGTAGAATGCTCCTGTCTCTCATTTCCGTTTAGCAGCCATTGGCATGTACATTGAGCACTATCTTTTATTGTTCAACCACGCACAGAAGAAATATGTCACCGGCACCACCTTGGAGGTCACTTGTTACACACTACAACGGCTACGAGGGACGAACGGGTGCCACCATAAGGAGCTACGCCCTGTGCTCGTGTTCCCTCGTTGTCGTCGTTAGCGTCTCAGGGCCTCCCTGGGCTGGCGGACGCCCGTAATGGCAAGCCAGCCCCCGAAGATGGCGCTAGCCTTCCACGTAGTCGTCCCCGAGGGGACTAGTCCTGAAGACGTCGTTGACGCGACGTCTTCAAAGTAGGAATCGAAGAGATCTACTGTGTACAGCACTTAGGAGGCCGGAATTACCAAGTCACCGTTAACAATGAGGCTGCTTTGGCTCAAATCGTCGACGCGTCCCACCTCATCAGAGGAGGAGAGCGCGTTGCTGTCGTACCCTTGGGACCCCTAGTCACCGTTCTGTTCCTGCCGTGCCGCGTCCCCAGTGATGTCCTCGCGCAAGCATTGTCTCCCTATGGGAAGGTGCTGCACATCAGCAGAGGACTCATGGGGTCGCGCCCAACCGTGACCCCTGGGACGCGATTTGTCCGGATGGAAATGAAGACATCGTCGCCGGTGCCCAACTACCTCAAGGTCACTGGCCATCAAGTGACCTGTGACTATAAAGGGATCCAGCGAGTGTGCCGTCGATGTGCAGACAGTGGGCACGTCCGCACGAATTGCACAGCTCCGTTTTGTGGAAGGTACGGCGTTTATGGCCAAGACGGGAAGGGCTGCTCGCTGCCGTGTCGCCGTTGTGGTGACCCGCATGCCACCGTCACCTGCACCATCAGGTCATCGTATTCCGAGGCGGCCTCCAAGAATTACCCGCCACTTGAATCAGGCAAGAATAAGGACGTCGTATCGTTGACGCCAGGCCCGGATATTTGCCAGGACGAATTTGGGTGCATCACAACGCCACACCAGACGCCACACCAAACGTTCGCAGCGTCTCCAGCCAGACCCGACCAGACAGCCCCTCAAGGTGCGGATGATCCATCTGGCGGCCCGCGACCAGTGGTGGTTCCCACAGAACCACACGTCGAGCCCTCACCACAGGAGGCGCCACTCGGCGAACGCGTCGCAGATGCTGACGTGATATCTGTTGCTCACCCCATGGCTGCCCAGTCGTCTGTTAGTCCTCCTATCATTGAAGAGACTTTGTCCAAAGGTGACGAGGTTTCCATCAACGAGTACTCGAGCAGTAAGTACTACGACTGACACGGCCCTGCAGATAGGACACCGACAGCACTCCAAGCGAGATCAGCCGGGACAGTTTTGACGAATTTGTGCCATCTTCGCTCAAGAGCCTCGGCACCAAGCGCCACCAAATATCCAGAAGCGACTCGGAGGCCCCCAGCAGAGACAGAAGTCCCACGCGGACTTCGATGCGGCCCCGGAAGCCCCGCGCTTCCGATGGGTCGCCTGGTCGTAAGAAGTGATTGAGCTGCTTGCGGGGCACCCGCTCCCACGTCTGTCAGAACAATGAGTCTAGTATCCAAATTTGTCTTTATTGTTTACGATGGCTACCGCGTTGAATATTATTTCCTTCAACGTAAAAGGTTTTCGCAGTCCGGTAAAGCAGGCCAAGGTGATTAGTGTAGCCCGTGCTGCAAATTGTGATGTTTTATGCCTGCAGGCATAATATCTGTTCACTGCCCGACGTTAGGGCTTTTAAACAAAAGTTTAACTTAGATTGATATTTTTCTTTCGTGACAACTCGTTTTACGGGAGTAGGCATCATTATATCTAATCGTGCTTTATTGAGAGGTCACCACGTTGTTTATGACGGCGTCGGTAGAATTATTGCTCTAGATTTGTACCTACATTTCTTTTCGAATGAGGATACTAAGTGTGTATGCGCCTGCACAAACTGGACAGTCGAATGATTTTTTTCAAAATTTGGATGTTTTTTTCTAGACGGTCGCCATGTAATTCTGATTGGAGACTTTAATGGTGTGCTAAATACGCGATGCAATGTACGAGGTCCTGGCTGGGGTCGGTCTGCTTGGAATTCACGTTAGCTGGGACGCCTTGTTCAGCATTTTTCATTGCTGGATGCGCATAATGTCACGCACGGGAATACTTTTGCTTGGACATGGCTTTGTACACGCATTGCTTGTCGCACTTCTCGAACCTTTGTTTGATCTACGCCTGAGCCATTCAAGACAATATACGTGTCTTTGGCGCAATTACTGAAGCGTGCACTTTCTTTCGGGTGTCACCCAAAAAGACAACAGTCTTAAAAAATAACATCTATGAGCGCCATTCGACCGGCTGCGCCAATATTGCGAAACAAGGTGGGTGGAACGTCACGATTCGGTCGGATTGTATGAAGATGCTCTTTGCGAGATAGTTCGCTAACTTGAAGCGTTCATATACACCTTACGTGACAACCGCTCATCGCCTCCACCAGCGAATCGGTTCACCCTACTTTCTTATATGCCTCACTGTCAGTGAGACATGCCTAGGCTTCACACACCACTTGTCTGTGTATCTGCAGAGCCAATCTATTGACGAGAGCGTCGTCTTCGAGCAGGTTTACTTCGTGCTGACTATGCATGGACGAGATGGGAACGAACACCTGGGGCAGAATTCCAAAAATATTTTCTTTATGTCAAGATAGATCGTTGGGGTTCGAAGTAAAGTGCAAGATTCCACGGGTGGAGATATACCGGACAAACTACGATTGTAGTTATCCGGTTGAGCGGACGCCGTTGGACCTTTATGGCCCCCCGGCAGAGGCAACACATCCCTTTGGCCCCGGCTTCACGTAGACGGCGCCCCTGGGCTGACCCACCAAGGGCAAATCGGCAGTCGCCTTTTCCTATCTCTCTCCCTACAACTTCATCTTTATCTTTCACATTTTATCTGTCTTGTCATCTTCAGTTTTCCGTTTACTTCTAAATTGTCTGTCAGCGAGGGTTAACCCTGTATAGTTACCCAACCTTGGGTAGTTATATTGGGTTATAGTGGCGATGCATGGCTGGCGTCTCCAAGTGTTTATGAACCAACCTTGTGGCGTCCCCTTGTTGGGCTCGGTAATAGGTGGCCACCATCGGCACCGAGATCTCCGCATGGCAAATGCTTTTACCTCCTTTTGATCACTCCCTGAAAAGGTGACGCACCGAAGAACCAATCACCCTAACTAAACCAAAGCAGAGTTTTTTTAAAGTATCATGCCATTCATTGTCGAAACTAAAAGAAGGAAGTCCGAGTGATTTCACCGTTCTTAGTATCAAAAGCTCCAACAGAAGAAATTGGCCCAGGGTACGAAAACACAAAGATGGGATGTGGCGACCTCCTATTGGAGGTTCGAGACAAAGCACAATACGACAAACTATCCAGCATTGTGTCATTTGGGGACACTCCTGTTTCAGTGGGCCCACACATGTGTATGAAGTATGAACACAGTCCATGGGATAATTTCTGATGATGATCTTATCGATCTGAGCGAAAGCGAACTATTAGAATCATGGCAAGATGAAAACGTTGTGAAGGTACACAGAATATAAATCAGGCGCGACAACAAACAGACCCCTACAAAACGCATAATAAGTACCTTTGGAACAACCGACCTACTAGAATCAATAAAAACCGGCAATTGCAAGCTCCGTGTAAGACCATATATCCCCAATGCTCGTCAATAATTCAAGTGTCAACGTTTCGGGCATGGATCGCAGACTTGCAGAGGGCGTGCCACTTGCGCAAAGTGTGCAACCATTCAACACATATCTGGCAATTGCACATCAGAAGCAACTCATTATTCAAACTGTGAAGGAGATCACGCTGCCTATTCACGATCATGCCCCAAATGGAATAAAGAGAAACAAATCGTACAAATCCAGGTCGAATTTATTCGGTCATTCTAAGAGGCACGTTAACGCTTTGCATTGAACAACCCCTCTTATCCCTCCTTCGCAGATGTGATGCACCGTGGCGCCACGCCACATGTTTCTTCAACCGCGAATGTCACATAGAGTGTGGCCGCAGTCGCGCCAACAGCGCCCCTGGCTGGAGCTACCTGTACTGCTCCGCCACCTGACAAACAGGGCCGACAGACCCCCGTGTCTGTTGGACTTCGCACCACCGCAAGTGCAGTTATACCCTTGGCACACGGTCACCACCAAACTCCGTTGAACACCGTCAACGTAAATCTTCCCTAGGGGGTTCGACGGAGAAGGAGTTGTGGCAGTGTCACACGGCACACGGCAGCGACAAGGTTGTAATAGTTGCCGCAAGGGGGCTAAGCGGGCGCTGTTTCATTTTCGGAAAAGTATTCTAATTTCATCTGTATTAATTTTTTTGTGAATCCTCGTTATGCGGTTTTCAGAAAAAAGCACTATTAAGTAGCTACGCGACTAACAAAGCATTAAAATAATTTCAAATAAAAACGCGTTTGCTAAATGTAGCGATGCTGCTAGTGACGCTGGCCACATTGTGCTTTTAGTTGTTTTGTTGCCTGTGTACATGTCCGGTACCACGGAGGAAGGAAAAAGGTAAGGAGAGGGCATGCCCAGCCGGCGCAGGGCGTAAAAAATGTGGCGGAAATGACATCATGGCGGCCATATTCACTAGGCACAATGGCGGCGTTGTTATGGTTACGTGTTGCGCAGTGAAGCTGGTCTAGCAGTGAGCGGCCGCGGCTGGCGGCGGAATGTGTGCCTCCCCAGGTCTCGTGCTGAGCCGTGGCACACAATATCTGTGCTCTGCGCCGCGTTATTGGTTACGCAGTGTTCGTCTGGCTGTTACATTACTCTTAGCAACGTTTACAAATCTCTTTGTCCATCACGGGGTTTCAACAGTGCGTAGAACAAGTGCATATCCATGTGTCGTGCGGCGGATGACGTGGATGAAGCAGTTGGTGTTCAGCGAAATGGCGTTGGGCACCATGACGAAGCTGAATGACGACGAACGCCTTGCAGGCCAGTGACGGTTGAGCAGTGCTCCCGCTTGTGACAACGGACGACGCTGTTGAGCCCAGCAAGACGCCGTGAGGACCATGTGCACATACGTAGTTTCGTGTTGTGTGTGTACAGTAACAACTTGCATGTGCGTATTAAAACACCTTTTCTGTTCCGCTTGGTACACTCTCCACCAGCATTGCATGTAATCTCAACGTAACAGCAACCACGTTCAACTGTCACTAGCACCGTGCTCAAAGTCACCACGGTCGCAGAATGCTGACGCAGGTGAGTTTCACGCGGAACACGGACACAGTGGCAGGACGCTGCGTCAGTCGCGTGGCGGAATGCAACCGTAGAAGGCGCACGACCGATCGTGTTGTCTGTACAGTTGCTGAATTAATGTCGTGAAAGCACTCGCCGTTGTGATTGCATCTAGCGCGCGTTCTCTCGTAGTTGCTTCGTTGTCAGTGAGCTGCTACTCTTTGTTATTACTCGGACGAAGCGATTTCGCTGAAGGTGTCCCGCTGGCTCTGAGTGATGAGCCCAGTTCCATTAGTTTCGGATCGTCACGACACACGCGCTGCGCAGCCCACGTGCTTTCCGAGCCGGAGAAGGAGTCGCGCCTTCTGCTTCGCATTCATATGTAAACAAGAGAGGAGAATTTGCCTACTCAATATGGCCGACTTCCGGCATCATCGCGGCTTCACAACGAGTGACGTCAGGGCCTCTCCTTACCTTTTCCTTCCTCCGTGTCCGGTACGAAAGTTCTTATGCTTCCTTGCCTCGTGAGCGCACATTTTGTGTTCTTCAGCCATGAGTGACACAGCGGACGACGTGAGGAAATGGTACGATATTGCGCTTGTAATGACGTGGATCGGCTGGCGCCGGCCGGCCCGACTCGTGAGGAATGGTGTGTAGGGCATCGGTGTTGAGAGTAAGTGAACTCTGGCGGGCGTAAATACTAGTAAACAAACACGCGCTTTGAATGAGTACTACAACGAAAGAACTTTTTATATAGCCAAAATGAGTTATTCTTTCACTGCGGGCACTTACTGCTCGAAATTTTTCTCTGACCTCTAGACTACTAGGGACGAGAATACCTCGTGTCGCTGCGAATGGAGATCGTTGAACGTCCTTTGCGAAATGCTCCGTTTACCTTCGTTTGCGTAAGGGTGGCCGCGTGACACGGACCGCATCTTCGTTGCCGTAAGGACGAGGGAGTTAAACGATCTTCGTGGGTGCCCGTGTGACAAAGGTATTAGATCCCAAAGCTTTGTGAACGTGCCTGCCGAGCAGGCACCATTCACCACCTCGCAAGAGGCGATGAATACAAGTCCCACTCCTCCGGCGACTCAGACGCTGAAGGACAGGCACAACTCTTTGGAGCGCGCCAAAAAGAAAAAAAAAACTCCGAATTACAGGGCCCCCAAAAGGCCCTGTAATCTAAGGCAACACTTTTTGTACACACAGCACCAAACAACTTTAAAATGACACAAATACTACAATGGAACGTCAGAGGACTGTTGAGGAACCTCGACGATGTCCAGGAACTTTTACACAAACATACACCAAACATGCTGTGTGTGCGAAAAACACACTTAAAATCAAAACACACCAACTTCTTACGCTTTTACATTATTTTTCGAAAGAACCGAGATGATGCGGTCACGTCATCTGGTGGTGTTGCCACTATAGTTATTAAAAAAACAGCCTGTACACATTTACTGCTTCAAACATCTCTTGAGGCAGTGGCTGTTTGAGCTCTTATATTCAACGAACTAGTGACAATTTGTTGTATTTACATACCGCCGAATCATCAACTCAATAAACACGAATTCAAGTTTCTAATTGATGAACTTCCCGAGCCGTGTCTTCTCCTTGGAGACTTCAACGCACAAAACAGTTTATGGGGAGACTCGCGGTGTGATGCGTGAGTTGTCTAATTGAACAATTTCTTTTCTCTTCTGGCGCATGTCTCTTTATTCACAAAACATCAACATAATATAATATCACTAACAACACATACTCGTCAATAGACCATAGTCTTTCATCTCCATCGCTGTTTGCGCTCCTCAAATGGAAAGTCATCAATAATCCACAAAGAAGTGATCATTTCCCCATAGTTCTCAGCACTACAATTCCAAATGAATGTCCTCCTCAGGTTCTCAGGTGACTCACCCAAAAAGCTGACTGGGAACAGTTTCAAAAAGTTACTCTCTCTTAACCTGGAATGATATGAGTGCGTTAAGCATACAGACTGCTGTGAATTACTGCTTTTTTTAGTCGACACTGCAACCAAATGTATTCCACAAATAAGCGGAGTGTCGTGCAAACGACTTGTTCCATGCTGAAACGATGCATGCAAAAAAGCGCGGAGAATGCAAAACAAAACGGGGGTTAGGCTGCATGAATCTCCAACAAAAGAAAACCTTCAAAACATTAAGCACATAAAGTCCCAGGGAAGGAGAACGCGCCGACAAGCAAGACGGGAAAGCTGGGCAAGTTTTATATCCAGTATACCGATTCTCACACTGATGAAGGGAAAGTATGGAATAAGTTTAAAAGAATTATAGGACAGCAAACATGTTCGTTACCACTGGTAAACACCCAAAGAGAGAGTTTAGAAGAGCAAGCTAACTCTTTTGGCGCACATTTTGAGCACACATTCAGCGCGTCACACTACTCTAATACATCTCAAAGATATAGAGCACAAATTGAAAAACAAGAACTTGAACGGAAATGCGTAAAAAACGAAGCATATAACCAACCATTTGGCTTAGCAGAACTGCTAGCTTCGATAAACAGTTACAATGAGTCTGCGCCAGGTCAACATCAAGTACATACTGTAAGAGATGTAGAATTTACCCTTCGAAGCACAAGGAAACGCTCCTTTCCCTTTACAACATTATATGGTTCTCTGGCGAGATCCCATCTTCTTGGAAAGAGGCCATCATAATTCCAGTTCTAAAACAGGGAAAAGGCCCATCCTGGGCTTCATGTTACAGACTGATAGCACTGACAAGTTGCGTTTGTAAAGTGTTTGAAAAAATAATCAACTGCCGTTTACTACTCTAGAAAGAGTCTAATCCGTTGCTTGACCCATATAAGTGCGGCTTTCGAGAGGGCAGATCAACCATTGCCCATCTTATACGCATTGAATCGCAAATCCATGAAGCTTTTGTTCCCAATCAGTTCTTTTTATCTGTATTTCTCGATATAGAAAAAGCCTGAGACACTACGTGGATATTTGGAATAATACGAAACCTCTCACGCTTAGGCATACGTGGCCGGATGCTAAATATAATATTGTGATGATGTGGATTGTGTGGCCCGTGACGGGGCGAAGAGGGAACGGAAGTTCTGCTCTGCGGTACGCCTGGAAGGCGAAGACGAGGAAAAGGAAGCGCGAGCGGGGCGTGCGGCTCGGGCAGTTGGAGCGTGACACAGTTCGAACGGCAGCTGCTGGTCGGCGGTTCGGGTCGCGACATCGCTTAACCAGGCGTCCGGCAGCCTTGCGGACCTGGTGAGCTGGCTTCCTGCTTCGGGCTGCGTCACTCAACCAGGTGTCCGGCAGCCTTGCGGACCTGGTGAGCTGGCTTCCCGCTCTGTGGCCGGCGCTGACACGGGGACCAGCAGCATAGTCTGTCCGTGGCCTGAGGTCCTGGGGCCCGAGTGGTGGCACGAGGTGGCCGCGGCTCATGTTGGCGACGGGCCATTAACCTGCACTGCAGTGGCCTGGTGATCTACCCGGCCTGCAGCACCACCATCACCACCGCCACCACCTCACCACGGTCAAGGCAGCGTGACTGCACAAGGAACACCGGTGACGACTGACCTCGCCGCAGCGGCAACAGTCATAACGGCGAGTAGGACAGTTCGTGTGCCGAGGCGCGTAGGACGTTTGGCATGTAAATAAGGAACGCTATAGTGTGTTGTGTGTGAATTGTAAGATCTGTGTTGTGTGTACAGAATCACCTGACTGCCGGTTGATTTATTCCGGATCCTGGGCCCACATTACACCATAACAAACTTGGCGAGCCTGCCAGGATTCCGCCAGTAACATCTCGAACGCGGAAATCGCCAGTCAGGTGTGTGCACGCAGCACAAGACGAGAGACATGGATCTCGATAAGTTAGCGGCTGTAGCAGCTCAGTTAGGCTTGTCTGGTGCGGAACTTCGCGAATGGATTGAGCGAGAGCAAGTTAGGCAGAGAGATGAGCGCGCAGCTGAGAGAGAAGAGGCCAAAGAAGCAGCCGAGAGACAACGGTTAGCGGGCGAGAGGCAACGGTTAGCAGACGAGAAGCAGCTGCAAATCCTCCAACTTAAGCTCCAGCTTCAGGAAAGTGCTCAAAGTCAGCCATCTGCGGCGGCAGCACTCGCCCCATCGGCAAACCCGTCATGCCTGAATCCGCAGAAGTTACTAACCGCTATTTGACGAGCGACGCGATGACCTGCACGCAATTTGCAGAGGTTTGAACGCGTGGCTACTGGGCAAGAATGGCCAAGAGAGAAATGGGGAGTAGCCGTAAGCATGTGCTTAACTGGTGAGGCACTCACCGTCATTGGTCGAATGGCTGCTGACGAGGCCCTCGACTATGATAAAGTGAAAAAAGCCCTACTTCAGCGCTTCAGATTCACGGCACAAGGATATAAAGACAAATTTCGGAAAGCCCGGCCTGAAGATGGCGAAACAGGGAAACAACTAGCAGCGAGGATCTCGAGCTATTTTGATAACTGGAATGAGATGGCTGATGTGCCCAAAACATTTGAGGGTCTTCGTGACCATGTTTATAGCCGAGCAATTCTTGCGTTGCTGTAATCCGAAGCTGGCCATCTTCCTGAAAGAGAGGGAATGCAAAACCCTTCCATCCCTTTAAGAATACACCGACCGCTTTCTCGAAGCACAGGGAGTCAATAACATTGGTAAAATTGCAGATGATACAAAGGAGGCAAATAAACCCGGTGCTATGTCACAGTACAAACAGCCGAGTTGCTTTCTGTGTCACCGCCAAGGACATAGCGCTCCGGATTGTTGTGCGGTTCCGAAAGAGTCTGTGAAATGCAAAACATGTGGGCGGCTTGGCCACAAAGCCACCGATTGCAATGATCAGAGCAAATACAAGTCGGTGTCTTGTACCATGATAGAACAGAAAAAACAGGATTACTTCCCTATGGCCAAGTCCAAGGATGAGACATGCGCTGCTGAATGCCCCAAGAAGTGCGAGAACCAACCTGTGTTCTTAGTCGACAACATGCCAGTGGTCGAAGGACGGGTGCTTGGACAACGCGCACGTGTCTTACGAGACACAGGGAGCAACACGACCATCGTCCGACGTGAGTTCGTGCCGGATCGATGCCTGACCGGGAAGACGGCAAGAGTTATGCTTTTGGATGGAAAGGCCAAGGAACTGCCGAAAGCAAACATACAGATACACACGCCCTACTTCGTTGGCGATGTAAACGCTTTATGCATGACTAACCCTTTGTACGACCTCGTGCTCGGCAATATTCCAGGAGTAAAAGGACCACAGGAGCCAGATACTACCTGGGAGTACTCTGACGCCCTGTTCCCTGAATCGACTGGTTCGAGCAAATCCCGGCATGCTGGGAAAAGTCAACCTTGCTTTCTGCCGTCGTCCGGACGCAGGGGAAGACGGAGAGTATGATGAAGATTCCGCTAGTTGGTTCGCTAGAAGTGACCCGAGTGCAGCTAACTGAGAGCCAAAAAGACGACCAAAGTCTGAAGAGTTGCTTCAGCAAGATTGGGAAGGAGTTTCACTCCAATAAAGACACGACGTACCACTTTTCTGAAGAGGCTGGTCTACTGTATCGACATTACCGCCTTTCTACAAGGAGGACCTTTAAGCAAGTAGTCGTGCCAAGGACACTTCGACAACACATTTTGAAGGTTGCACACGAGGGCATTATAGCTGGTCACCAAGGCGCGCGAACATACCACAGACCGTATCCTTGGGGATTTTTACTGGCCAGGTATGCATGAAGAAATCAGACGGTTTGTCAAGTCGTGCGATGTCTGCCAGAGGACAACACCGAAAGGGAAAGTCGGAGTCGCTCCGTTGGGCAACATGCCTCTCATACGGACACCATTCCAAAGAGTCGCCATACCTGATCGGACCGTTATCCTCCTCGATCAGATAAGGGAAACCGCTATGTGCATACCCTCATTGACTTCGCTACTCGCTATCCTGACGCAGTAGCCCTACCCAGCATCAAACGCTGTCAGTATTACAGAAGCCCTCCTTGAAATATTTTCCCGAGTGGGCCTGCCTCGAGGAGTGGTTACCGATCAAGGTAGAAGTTTCCCGTCGGAACTCATGAAAGAAGTGGGCCGACTACTAACTGTAAAGTTTTTTCGTACCACCCCATATCATGCCATCGCCAATGAATTGGTCGAAAAATTCAACGGTACGCTGAAGGCCATGCTCAAAAGGGTGTGTCAGGAGAAGCCGCGGTCATGGGATCGCTACATTGCTCCTCTTCTCTTCGCTTATCGCGAAGTACCGAAAGCCAGCTTGGGCTTTTCACCATTTGAGTTAATCTACGGCAGACATGTGCATGGAACTTTGAGTGTTTTAAGAGAGCTGTGGACGAACGAGAACATTGAGGATGAAGTGCGAACAACGTACACTTACCTTGTGGACCTTCGAAACCGACTCGAACACACCTGTAACCTCGCTCATGAAGAGCTTGGTAAAGCACGTGATAAGCAAAAGCTTTATTACGACCGTAAGACCCGCCACAGAAGGCTACGGCCCGGTGACAAGGTTTTAATTATTCTTCCTACCGACACCAATAAGCTTCTCATGCAGTGGAAGGGCCCGTTTAAAGTTGCTGAAGCCAAGATTGATGTTGATTATGCAATTGACTTAGGGCAGAGCATCAAGGTCTTCCACGTGAATATGCTGAAGAAGTATGAGGAAAGAGAAATAACGTCTCCTCATCAGGTAGCTGCAGTGAATACTACAAGTGCAACACCTGGGGAAGAGGCGAACAGTGAGAGCAACGACTCTGAGGATACCATCCCCTCTGTCAGTCTATGCCAAACACAAACGGCATCAGACGTCAAGATATCGCCCAAACTGCAGACAGACCAACTTCAACAAGTTCGACAATTGTGCGAAGAGTTTGCAGACATAATTTCGGACCTTCCCGGCAAGACACAACTTGTCGATTGCTCTCTTGACCTCGTCATCGAAAAGCCGGTTCACGTGCCTCAGTACCCGATTCCTCTAGCGCTGCGTGAGAACGTCGAAAAAGAGGTACAGGAGATGCTTCGAATGGGCATAATCGAGAAATCAAAGTCGCCATATCATGCGCCGATCGTTGTCGTCAAGAAGCCCGACAACACCATACGGTTGTGCATTGACTTTAGGGAGCTGAACAAGACCTTGGTTTTCGACAGTGAGCCAATTCCGAGAATTGATGTTGTTCTAGCTCTTGTGGGGAAACAGAAATTTTTCTCGAAATTCGATTTCACGAAGGGCTATTGGCAAGTGCCCATGGCTCCAGACAGTCGTGAAAAGACGGCATTTTCAAGCATGTCGGGGCTCTACCACTTCAAATACATGCCTTTTGGGATTAAGACTGCCCCAGAGATATTTGCACGCCTTATGAGGAGAGTTCTAGGCAATTTGCCGAATGTGCATCATTATTTTGACGATGTGGTCATCGCTACTAGCACATGGCATGAACATATGGAAGCCTTACGACTTGTCTTCGAAAGAATCCGCAACGCAAACCTCACAATCAAACCGAGCAAGTGTAAGATCGGAGAGCGTACCATTACATTCCTCGGACATCGCTTTGGCGAGGCGAAGGTAGAACCAATGCTGAAAACGCTGGACAAGATCCTAGCCGCGAAGCGCCCCACGACAAAGAAAGCTGTACAATCCTTTCTCGGTCTTACGGGCTATTACAGGCAGTTTATTCCGAACTACGCAGAGATTTCCAAGCCCTTGACTGACCTTACCAAGAAAGGCCAACATCACATCGTATCGTGGGGACCAACGCAAGAAAAAGCATTCACCGTGCTGAAAGACAAGCTCGCCGCAAGTCCCATACTGCAAACACCGGAATTTTCGAAGCCTTTCGTGCTCCGTACTGATGCCTCAAGCACAAGCATCGGCGCAGTGCTTCTGCAAAACAGTGGGGACGATATTTTACATCCGGTTGCTTATGCTAGTCGCAATCTGCTGCCTAGAGAGGCCCGCTATTCCACAATAGAGCGTGAATGCTTAGCGCTCGTGTGGGCTGTTCAGAAGTTCCACATTTACTTATGCGGCAAACCCTTCATTATTCAGTGCAACCACCAGCCACTCCGGTACTTGCAGTCAGCCAAACACGTCAATAATCGAGTGTTACGACTGAAGCTTACTAATGCAAGAGTACAGCTTTACCGTAGAATACATAAAAGGTTCAGACAATGTAGGAGCGGACTACTTAAGTCGCATCTGAATTGCTCTAATCTTTCTCCACTTGTGTATTTTTCATGTGTGTTTTTTTTTCATTACGTGCTGTGTGGATCACAACCATTCGGATTCGTGTGAACTTGTTCCCTCTTTACAAACGCGCCTGCACTTCTGCCTACTCGCCGCCTGGCGTGGAGTGGAATAGTTGCTCACAACTATATTAAGTGGGGGGTGGTGTGATGATGTGGATTGTGTGGCTTGTGACGAGGCGAAGAGGGAACGGCAGTTCTGCTCTGCGGTACGCCTGGAAGGCGAAGACGAGGAAAAGGAAGCGCGAGCGGGGCGTGCGGCTCGGGCAGTTGGAGCGTGACACAGTTCGAACGGCAGCTGCTGGTTGGCAGTTCGGGTCGCGACATCGCTTAACCAGGCGTCCAGCAGCCTTGCGGACTTGGTGAGCTGGCTTCCTGCTTCGGGCTGCGTCACTCAACCAGGTGTCCGGCAGCCTTGCGGACCTGGTGAGCTGGCTTCCCGCTCTGTGGCCGGCGCTGACACGGGGACCGGCAGCATTGTCTGTTCGTGGCCTGAGGTCCTGGGGCCCGAGTGGTGGCACGAGGTGGCCGCGGCTCATGTTGGCGACGGGCCATTACCCTGCACTGCAGTGGCCTGGTGATCTACCGACCTGCAGCACCACCATCACCACCACCACCACCTCACCACGGTCAAGGCAGCGTGACTGCACAAGGAACACCGGTGACGACCGACCTCGCCGCAGCGGCAACAGTCATAACGGCTAGTAGGACAGTTCGTGTGCCGAGGCGCGTAGGACGTTTGGCATGTAAATAAGGAACGCTATAGTGTGTTGTGTGTGAATTAATTGTAAGAGCTATCGGTTGTGTTAAAGTCTGTGTTGTGTTTACAGAGTCACCTGACTGCCGGTTGATTTATTCCGGATCCTGGGCCCACATTACACCATAACAAATATAAAATTATGCGACAAACCACCAATTCTGTGTGAAGGTTAGAAATGTTCTGTCGCGATTCTTTGTGCAGAAAACTGGAGTGACACAGGGTGGTGTACTTACTTGTACTCTTTTTATTTTAAAAATGAACTCGTTGTATCTGAGTATCCGACAAGCAATGTTTTATTTACGTATGTTGATGACATCCACATAGCATTGCAAATCATGCAATCTCGCGATTTGTGAATGGCCGGTCCAGCTCGGGCTAAACAATGTGCCCAAATGGGCAGATGAGAATGGATTTTCTTTAAATACACAAAAAACATCTGTGTTCTTTTTACTCACGAGGGAAGCCTCCACCGCTATCCCGAAATGAGCATACATGGTCACCAATTGCCTGTAGTGGCGATGAAAAAATTTCTAGGCCTGATTATGAAAGCAAAGCTGACCTTTGTACCGCACGTCAAATCTCTGACAAACAAATGCATGAAAACTATGAACATTCTAAGGGTACTCTCACGCACTACCTGGGGTAGTGACAAAAAGTGCCTACTGAATTTGTATAAAAGCCTTGCACGTACTCGCCTTCACTATGGGGCCATAATTTATCAGTTCGCGGCACCCAGCGTATTGAAGATCCTTGATCCAATCCACCATCCAGGCATTTGCCTCTCCACGGGAGCCTTTAGAAAAAGCCCTGTTCAGAGCCTTTATGTAGAATTCAATGGGTGGTCGCTTCACTTTCAGAGGCCTTATGCAGCTCTTGTGTCTTTTTTGAAAGAAGTGCAAACAAGGCGCATCTAGCACATCCAACCATAAACGATATGTCCAATTCTCGTCTGTTCCACCATCGCCCTGCAGTGAGAGAGCCGTACTCACTGCGCGTGAGTACGGCTCTGGCGCAGGAAATGGATGTTGCACTTTTCAAACATCATCTCATGGCTCCTGCTGTGCAGCCTCCACCGTGGCAGTGGCGGCTTGTAGAGTGCGATTTGTCTTTTGCAGAAGTTATGAAACATGCGCCTTCTGCAAATATTCACATGTCATTCTTAGAATAACAGCACAAATATTTGTGTCCTGAATTTTTCACATATACACCTAAGTCCCGTTATGACGTGTTTTACACAGTCATCGACCCATCTTTCTCAGATGCCAGTGTTTTGCACCCAGATACAAGCATATTTACAGTAAAATCCTATGCAATATTCACAGCTGCTGAACACAATAAAGAATTAAATATACTGGGGTCAATCATATACGCAGACTCTTTAAGCGTAGTAAAAGCCTTGAAATTTCACAAAAAGCCAAAAAAATCCAGAAATTATATCTCTTTATTCTCTTCTGTGCACCATTTACGCTTTCTACCAGCAGATAGTCATATGCTGGGTGCCAAGGCACAGGGAGATCGCAGGCAACGTGCTGGCTGACCAGTTGGACACATCTGTCCGCACAGACACTGCCACTTCTTCTGCAGCTGTCGCTGCAATGAATATGAAGCCGTATCTACGAAAACGACTCAGAATGTACTGGCAACGCTTGTGGGAAGGCCAGGCACAAAACAAGCTTCATATAATTAAGTCAATTATCGCTAACTGACGACCAACAACAAAGTCTAGGCGAACTGATATAGTATTTACCAGACTAAGAATAGGGCACGCGTATGGCACACACAGGCACCTCTTGTCTGGTACAGATCCTCCAGCGTGCAGTAGATGCGGGGAAGCACTCATCATGCTCCATGTCTTGCTACAATGCTGTGAGTTAGAAGCGGCAAGAAGAAAAAAAAACTTTCTTTAGCTGTACCGTCGGAATATCCCGCTCCATCCTGCGATGTTTTTAGCAAATGAACCACTCGTCAAACGAAAAGATACTTTGAACACGTTCAAAGATGCTGCCATATTAAAAGTGATTTAAACAGGGAATTCGCAGCGCATTCTCTCAAGCAGGGTGCGCTTCGGAATTATATCCGAACGCACTACACTGCGAACCCTTGCTTGCAAAGGTTCTTGCGAGGTCATAGTGCTTTCACCTGGTATCACCTTTTAAACACTCTGAGATCAATGGCTGCGTCTTAATTCACTGAACCACACCATCATAATTTTACTACATGTTTTAAGCACCTTTAGTGCACAAGATTTCAGGTGTTTATACAGACGACGTACATTAACATCCACTGCTATCTAACTATAGTCCTGGCGCTCTTTGGCCAACCATGGCCCTTGCGCCACTAACGCAACATATCATCATCAGATAACCATGCATGTTTTGATCATTAGTCTGTCCTAAACTTTCTTAAAGAGTCCCGCACATTGAACATTATTTGGACTTTCAACCCGTAGCACATCCTCTTCAAGAAGATGCTGCTACCACATTATGTACTCATGCGCTACCCTCCAGTCCCTCACGCGCAAGGGTTCCTGTGTAAGATGTCAACTTTTTAGCGCACTGTGTTCTTGTTGATATTATATCCCTGTCCATCTCATAGACTTCATGTCGCTCATTATTTTAATTCTGTTATTTTATGCACCTTTAGTGCGCATAATTTTAGGCCCTTATACAGCCACCAAACATCATTGTCAACGTCCCATGCCTCGACTTGGCGCTCTTTGGCCATCACTGGCCCTTGCGCCATAAAACCCCATATCTCATCATCACCATCATCATCATCATCATCATCAAAGACATGGCGCTCTTTGGCCACCCATGGCCCTTGCACCACAAAACTCCACTAACCATCAATCATCAGTGTAGTTCTCCGGAAGAGTATTACAGCCCAGCCTCGTTCATTCCGTACATATAACGCTTGAAAGCTTCCCTCAAACGACGCTTTGCAAACCCTCGCAAAGCACGGCAAAGTTTCCAATTTGTGTGGCCAAAGCACGCCTCCAAAGGCAATTTTGCATCTGTGTAGCCAGCCTTCGATATTTATCCCGAGGGATATGACAACAGCTCATATCCTTACACTAAAAGGTGAAAGGTAAATCTAGAAAACTAAATGACCAGCCATGCAAGAAGACAAAATTCGCCGTTTTTCAACGGACGCTTTAGCTGAATGATTCAAAGCCCTGTTCCCGAACATTCACACACTCGTCAACATATTGGAAACGCTCCCAGAGAGTACAGCGGCTGCAGAACGCAGCTTCGACGCTGAAAAAAGTGAAAACGTGTTTGAGGAAGCGCACGGCTGAGGAGCGTCTAATGGTTTGGCCCTAATGTCCATTCCCCGAATACGAGACAGAACCGACGAAGGTATCGCTGTGTTTAAGGAGAAACCGCAACGCATGATAATTGTAGCGTAAACTCTTCAGTCACGCTACTGTTTTTTAGGGGGGGGGAGACGAAGCTCCTTACGCCATGGGTCGTATGTCTCGTGTTGTAGACAGTTGCCTTTCATTGCATGTCAGTAAAAACGGCGTCCCAGCATATCCACGAAGTGAATGATGATGAGTGGGGCGAAGCGTTCATCAATACGTCCATGCTTCCATGCATCCTTCCGTCCATACATCCGTTCGCTTCGCCCCACTCATCATCATTCACCTCGTGGATATGCTGTGATTTTTTTCTTTTGCATTGACCCTTATTATATTCTGACGGGGTGAGATCTAGGTTTATAGTATAGCGTTCACACAGAATCGGCAGCCGAACAAGATGGCTGAGTTGCCTCTCGTGCAAGCGTCTAACGCACTGGCGTCTTCGTACTTTTCGCAAAGTGCTACGCTTGCTCCTGTCGATGGTGCACCATAACATCACTACCCCGCGGCGGAAGCACCGTCATGGCGCTTGGTACGGCGGTGACGAACTAGCAGGGTAATACGGTTTGAGTCTGGAAACGTGGACAGCGTCCGCCTGGAGTGAGGGGGTGGAAGAGACATTTTTAGGGGTGTGATCTCGTAGTTCATGTCACTGAGTTGTCTTAACACTTTGTAGGGGTCATGGTAGTGTGGTAGTAGCTTATCTGATAAGCCGACTTGGCGATTTGGTGTCCAGAGAAGTACCAGAGACCCCGGCGGGAAGTGCACGCTTTGGTGGCGACTGTCATAACGGTATTTTCGGTGCGCTTGCGACAAGTGAAGCCGATCATGGGCAAGCTGACGGGCTGCATCGGCTCGAGAAACGACATCGCTGGCGTACTCAGTAGACAAGGGGGCAGCCGAAGGAAGGAGCGTGTCAAATGTTAACGCTGGATGTCGACTAAATAGCAAATAACACGGCGAATGACTAGCTGTGTCGTGCCGTGAAGAGTTGTACGCAAAGGTGGCAAAGGGGAGTGCTTTGTCCCAGTCACGGTGATCTGGTGAAACGTACATTGACAGCATCTGCGTCAGCACTCGATTCAGACACTCGGTCAATCCGTTTGTCTGTGGATGATAAGCGGTGGCAAGCTTGTGCTCAGTGGAGCAGGCGCGGAGAATGTCATCCACAACACGTGAAAGGAAGTACCTTCCTCGATCAGTAAACAGCTGCCGCAGAGCGCCGTGATGAAGAATAACTTAATACAAGAAAAAGTCACCAATATCCATGGAACAGCTTTTTGGCAGTGCTTGAGTGATAGCAAAGCGTGTGACGTAATCTGTGGCGATTGCGACCCATTTATTCCCGGAGGTGGACGTAGGAAACAGGCCCAAAAGGTCAAGGCGAACACGGAAGAATGGTTCCGTCGGCATGTCCATGGGTTGTAGGAGGCCGGACGGTAGCACAGAGGGGCGCTTGCGACGTTAGCTGCGGTCACAAGCAGTGACGTAGCGAACCACAGAACAATACAGTCCGGGCCAGAAAAAGCGACGTCATACAAGATCGTAGGTACGAGAGACGCCTAGGTGACCGGCTGCAGGTACGTCGTGGAGTTGTTCCAGAACGCTGGAACGAAGGTGATGGGGAAGCACCAGTAGCAATTCCAGGCCATCGGCATTGAAGCTGCGACGGCACAGAATGTTATCGTGCCGTTGGAACAGGCAAATGGAAGGATCTGTTGGAGCAGAGGTCAGACGCTCGACGATGGAGAGTAACGATGGGTCACGTCGTTGTTCGGTGGAGATATCACCCAAAGAGTGAATGGAGAGCAGGCAGGGGTCTGATTCAGGGTCTGTCAAGTCGGGCATTTCAACCGGATGACGTGACAAACAGTCTGCATCTGTGTGCAAGCGTCCCGACTTGTAGTGGACTACGAACGAGTTTTCTTGCAGACGCAGCGCCCAGTGACCAAGCTGTCCAGATGGGTCCTTTAGCGATGAGAGCCAACAGAGAGCGTGATGGTCAGTAACAACACAAAAAGTTCAGCCATACAGGTAAGGCCTGAATTTTGTCATGGCCCACAGTAAAGCTAGGCATTCACGCTCAGTGATGGGGAACTTCCGTTCAACAGGTGAAAGGACGACTGGCGTAAGTAATCACGTGGTCCTTCTCGTGCTGGCGTTGGCCGAGGACCACTCCAATTTCATGGCCACTAGCATCGGTTCGAAGCTCTGTAGGTGATGCAGGGTCAAAATGGGCCAGTATTGGTGGCGTAGTCAGCAGATGGATAAGAGCCAAAAAAAATTTCGCTTGCTCTACGCCCCATGCGAAGGGAATGCCTTTCTTAGAGAGATCAGTAAGTGGTCGAGCGATGTCGGCGAAGTTGCGGCAAATCGACGAAAATAGGAACATAGCCATACAGAACATCGGACGTCCTTGGTTGAACATGGTTTTGAAAATTCTTGTACTGCTCGCACCTTGTCGGGATCGGTTGAACACCAGCGGCACTGACAAGGTGGCTGAGTATGGTGATTTGGCGACGTCCGAAATCGCATTTTGCAGAATTGAGCTGGAAAGCGGCTCTTCAAAAAACATCCAGAACGGCCGACAGACGTGTGATATGACTGTCAAAGGTAGATGAAAAGACGATGACATCGTCTAAGTAACATAAGCAGATGGACCACTTATATCCTTAGAGAAGCGAGTTCATCATGCGCTGGAAAGTTGCCGACGCATTACACAGTCCGAACGGCATGACCCTGAACTGGTAGAGGCCGTCGGGCGTAACGAAAGCGGTTTTTTCGCGATACATGGGGTCGAGAGAAGTTTGCCAATAGCCCAACCGAAGGTTGATAGACGAGAAGTATTGGGCACCACGGAGGCAATCGAGGACGTCATCAATCCGAGGTAAAGGGTAGACATCTTTATGAGTGATTTTGTTCAAATGGCGATAGTCCACGCAAAAGCGCCAGCTGCCATCCTTCTTCTCAACGAGCACGACTGGGGAGGCCCAGCGGCTGGATGATGGTTCTATGACGTCTTTAGTAATCATTTTGTCCACTTCGGTATGAATTACTTGGCGTTCCTTGTGAGATAGGCGATACGAACGCCGCCGTGTAGGCCAGGCATCACTAGTGCTGATCCGGTAAGTCACGGCAGTTGTTTGGCTGAGAGGGCGGTGGTCAAAGTCGAAAATGTCTCTAATGTTAGCAGACGATGGAGGCCAGCAGCTTGCGCTGGGGTGAGATCGGGAGCAATCATCTTGTTAATGTCATCGGCTGGCAGAGTGTAATTGCGGCCCAGACATGGGGATGTAGCATCGGTGTCCAAACCAGTAACGTTGCAGCTGTCACGCGGAGAAAGTGTGGCCAAAGACATGTCTTGCAGAATTACTTGAGTCAAGAGACTGACGTTGAGTAGGGGTATAACCACTGGATTATCAGTGACGTAAACAACAGTGTGAGCAAGGGCGGCGTCTCGGGCCATCAGTACGTCGACTATAGAAGTGACGAGGTAGTCACCATCGGGCACATCACGTGAGAGTGACAAAGTGACGTATCTAGCAGCATGCGGAGGCAAGCGAACGTGGTGGCGAAAGCATAAACGTGGAGATGGTCAGCTGGAAAATCGGCAAGCTCGTGCAGCTCAAGCTGAAGGGCACCAGTGGCATAATCAATGAGCGCAGAATGACGTGACAAGAAGTCCAAGCCAAGTATTAGGTCATGAAAACACATTTCAATGACGGCAAACTGAACGAATTTAGGATGACCGGCAATGGACACTCGGGCGGTGCACATCTCTTGAACAGCAGGGGTCCTCCCATCAGCGACTCGGAGTGTGCGGGAAGCGGCAGGCGTGAGCACTTTATGTAGGCGTCGGCGAAGGTTTGCGCTCATTGCAGAAATGTGCGCTCCAGTATCTGTAGGGGCAGAAATAGTCACACCATCAACGTCAATGTGTAACAAACTTTGTGTCGTCGGAAGCGTCAAGAGAGGATTTGTGGAGGAAGTCGATAAAGCAGCGTCACCTCCGGGTGCTGCACCGTTTAGTTTTCTGGATAGGCAGGAGCGGGGTTGAATGGGGACGACGGCCTGTGAGTCTGCGGGGAGCGAGACGACTGGCGACGTCCTGGAGGCGAACGCAACTGACGACCATGCGGTGACGGAGATAGGCTGTAGAACCTTCTGTAGTTATTTGGCGAAGAAGGCTGCGCGGCAGATGCAAAGCGGGTGCTGCCATGTCGGTAGTAAGGTTCACACGACGTCCGAAGTGGCGAGGACCAGCGGTAATTGCAGTACCGGACGTCATGACCGATACGGTGGCAATGAAAGCAAATTAGTTGGTTGTCGGCGGTTCTCCATGCAGCAGGGTCGCAAGATCGAGCCGTAAACTGCTGCTCGTGATAGGACGAGGGTGGACGCCATGGAGCTCACTGCGGGCTGGGCAAAGCGCACACCGAGGGAAGATCTATGTTGGCGAGTTCTTGGCGGACGATGGCTTGAACCATGTTAGCAGTGAGTGGGGTCGTGTCACTTGCAGCATTGTCAGCCGGAACAGGGGTTATGGCTTCAAGTTCGTGCCGTACAATTCGGGTCACCTGATTCGATGAAACTGAAGGTGGCGGCTGTGTTCTTGCACGGTCTTCGCAAGACGACGTTGCAACCCTATTCGGAAGGCGGGCAAACACACTGTCAATCCGCCGGCTCTTCGCTAGCTCAAAGCTCCGGCATTCCTTTATAATGGCGTCCACTGTAGAATAACTTTTGCAGATGAGGAGGTTGAATGCGTCGTCCGACATCCCATAAAGAATATGTCCAACCTTGTCAGCCTACGGCATCTCGGCATTTGCTTTGCGACACAATGCTAACACATCTGCTATATACGAGACGTACAACTCCGTCGAGGTCTGCGCCCGAGACGCAAGCATTTTGTTCGCGGTCATTCTTTTTTCCAATAGTCTTCCCGAACAGGTACAACATTTTCTCCCTGCACATTGGCCAACTCCCAAGTTCGACTCCATGGTTCTCATACCACGATTTGGCGGTTCCCCTAAGATAGAACAACAGGTTCGCCAGCATAAGAGTCGGGCCCCATCTGTATCGAGTACTCACACGTTCGTACTCTGCCAGCCAATCTGCAACGTCCTCTGGATCGCCGGAACCGCTAAACGTGCCAGGATTCCGCGGGAACTCGAGCACAAGGGTTGTGGTCGCAGGAGGAGATGTAGTCGCCGCATCATCTCCAGCTGCAGGAACAGCATGCAGGAGCAGATGCAGACGCCGTATTTTCCGTCATCGTTGCAGAATGACCCTTCAAACGACGACCGCTGCGAAGTACCATGGCGAGGTGGTTACCCAGCACCTCCACTAAATGTGACGGGTGCGAGTGGTTTACAGTATAGCGTTCACAGAGAATCGGCAGCCGAACAAGATGGCTGAGTTGCCTCTGGCGCAAGCGTCTAACGCACAGGCGTCTTCGTCCTTTTCGCAAAGTGCTATACGCTTGTTCCTGTCGATGGTGCACCGTAACAATATGGTCAAACTATTGGCAATGCCATTTTTTTAAATCACTTGCTAAAATTATTGTTAACGTTCTGCCTTTTGTGTGTCAGGGAAGTATTCGCGTTTCAGTTCTTTGTTGTTCAATATTATTGTTTTTTTCCAAATGTGTGTGTTCGATAATATTGTTTTTTTCCAAATGTGTGTGTTCTCTGATGAAGAATTTCTACCATGAAATGTCTCCCATTCTTCTTGCAAGCCCAGTCTTAACATTGTGTGAAAAGTTCGGCAGAGAAAGCATCTGATATATACACATATATTTTTTCCGCACATTCTTAAGTGAAAGACCGATTTCCTCCCCCCCCCCCCTACCACATTTTTTCCCCTTTTGTCACTCGTTTTCCCGTTACTGACTCTGTACATCCCTTCTTGGTCGATATTATTTGGTAGAAAAACATTTTCTCTGGTGCAAACATACTAGTTTTACTGCAGTGTCAAAATTTTATTTCCATCACTGATTAACTCGCCTCTTGCGTTGCAATGCACTATGTTCTCATTTTCTTCCAATAATTCAGCACCTTCTATATTTCCGGGCTACTTTCTTTCTATTTACCATGAAAAGACCTTCTTTCGGAGAATCGGGCCTTGCTACCGCACCGCCCTCTCGAAAAATATCTTTGCTACTTGCCTGCTCGGCGTTATATTGAAGTTCAGTGTGCTCCTCGTCATGTTACTGGGGTTATTTGTAAAACGCGGCTCGTATCCTAACCGTTGTGTAAAAGGTGCTAATAAGTACTTGCGTGTTCACCACAGCACCATGTGTGTACTGCGTCCGTTTGCTCTCAGGGTGCAAGATGGATTCAACAAATGCCAATTGCGGAGTGTGGTGGTGTTACAAGTTCAAAATGGCAGCTTTGACTGACTGATGCATAGGAATTGAGGCTGCTGGTGATGGCGGCGGGGAGGTGATTACATACTGGTGATACGAGAAGAACTACATATTGGCCAGTCAGAATAATACTTGCACATCGAAGTTATTGTCGAGGCGGCAAGAAAATTAAAGAGGTGTTGTGGATAAATTTGTTCATGTTCATGATTTGTGCAACAAAGGTTTTACGAAAAAGGCGGACTTGGGCCTCCTATATTGACAGAAAAGTGTTGAAGGTCAAGAGAAATCTTTGTTGAAGCAATACTAATGATGTGAGAATAATTACAAATAATGAACCGAGCTGAACGATCGTGGATTGCTCCTAGTGCGTTTAGAGGAGCCCAATGGTGAGGATGCCAGATTGAAAATTTGTACTCGAGTTAAAAAGCTTGCAGCAGTTTTATGAATAAGCTGCAAGGAAATTGGAGTCATCCTTGCGGAATAATTTGCGTGTTCTTTTTATATAACTGTTCCTTCTGTAAAACAAAATGTATCGTCTACAGCAGCTTATCGCTATTTGCGTTAGGTTGAGAGAGATGTCTTTCTCCTATGCAAAGCCTTGTCGAGGTGTAGGTAAAGTGCAAACAAAGAATAACTGAGGCAAGGTTAGGAAGCGAAGAATCAATAGCCCTGTTCACATAATTGATCACGTCGTCAACATGAGTACTTCATAATAAATTGTTATCAGTCACGACACCCGACTATACGTAGGTAGTGACAGGTGACAAGTGAAACCTTGAAGTGAAGTAAACAATCGTAGTAAGGCGAGTTATCTGTTGTGAGGTTTTCGTTAACATTCAATGCTATGTGTCACAGAGAGCCCCAAGAAGCCATGCTCTCAAAATGTGATTAAAATTGAGAACAATAAAGGTGATGTTTCGAAGTTATGCGAAAATCACAAGGTGCGCTTGAGTTGTCGCTTCTGGAGCACACACGTCGCCATGGCAGCGATAAAGAGTTCTTTTTTATAACACTGCCATTGACTGATGTTACGTGATATGACACTGATGAGTAGTACAGCGAAAATATATACGTAATATATACGTACACCGTTGAGAACTTTCATACTCTACATCCTGTAAAAAAAAGAAAACCAAGCTCTCACTGAGAAGCCGTGCGAGAGTCATGGTCACTCACTACGCTATTAATAGTTATATTGCAGAAAACTGCTTTTATGCTGGTATATATAAATAACTTTCAACGTTGAAAAATAATGTACCGCAAGCAGCGCAACTTCCTTTGCGGCGATGAGGCCTACCTTAAAGAAGTCTTTGATCACGTATGCATAATTATTTACCTAAACAATACCATGATTCTCCTATTGTAGACACAATGTTGCAGCTCTTTAGAAAGCCGTCACACGATGCGCAGTTGCGGCCCTATCCGCGTATCATCTGTAAGAATGTTTCAGCCATACACAACACTGTGGCAGGCCTGCCATATATAGTTCGTCTTGAAGGAAATTCCTTTAGCTCGTAGTCCGAAGCGCCTTAGGTGAAGCACGCAGATTGAAGCACACAGAAGTCGTCGCTAGGTTCGGTCTACCAGAAAGAGCACCTGCGCTCCGGGTTCATGTAATCGCTCGCGCTACATCCGAAGGCCTCCGAGAACTGGGGCATGTGCATGAGTGGCACGATGCAGCGCGAGCGACCCCGGGCGTATCCGTGGCTCCGGTGCCCGGTCAGCGATCGGCACCACTTGACGCAGTGGCCGATGAAGAAGAGCTGCGCGGAGCTGAAGCCGGCCACTGTGAGAGCGCGTCTGCGGCTGGCAAGCGACTGGAAGGCGTCGTATGCCAGCGGGGCTCCAGAGAAGTCGGCCAAGTTTTCCGGATCCTGACCTACGCCGGGCTCGGATGCGAGCAGCTTTTGTTCAACCTGCGAATGAGCGTTTGTAGTAAGGAGTGGTTTAATGATCCGACTCAGCGTGAGGTGGCTCATTTATTATTCAGATTGATTTGCCAGCGAAGCAAAATGGCGTACTATGGTAAAATAATTGGCCGCGTATCTGCGTGCTTCACTGCAAATGTCGTCGAAATAAGATAGTAGAGTGTACTCGAACAGGGGAGTGCTTGGAACGGCCGCAGCACCAACGCATTAAAAGTGAAGCCTAAACAAGGTCGGTGCTGCAATCGGTAGTCTGCAGTGTGTCGTCGTTTTAAAAGCTGCACGCGGCTCCGTCTAAGTGCACGTTAGAATGCTCGTTTCCCAATCAAAAGACCTAGGTTCGATTCACAGCTGTGGACAGTATATATATATATATATATATATATATATATATATATATATATATATATATATATATATATATATATATATATATATATATATATATATATCCTTTTAGTTTCGCTTGTAGTTGTATTGATTTGCTTTCTTTAATATAGCTTCAGCTGCTACATAATGTAACAAAAAATGGTAGCATATACACAAGGTGAATGATGGAGAGTAGGGCGAAGCATCCGTCCGCCCATTTGTTCTTTTTTCCATCCGTCCATGCGTCCGTGTGTGTGACCGTCCGTGCGTCCGTCCGTGCGTCCGTCCATGCATCTGTCTGTGTGTCCGTTCGTCCATCTAGTCAACACTCCAAGTACTACCATCTCGAATCTTTTCATCATATATGCGTCCGTCGGTGTCCATCCGCCCGTCCGTGCGTGCGTCTGTTGATGTATCCGTCCCTGCGTTCGTTCATGCATCCGCCCCTGCATACGTCCATGCGTCCGTCCGTCCGTGCAGCCATCCGTGCGTCTGTCCATGCATCAGTCTGTGTGTCTGTTTGTCAATCTAGTCAACACTCCAAGTACCACCATCTCGCATCTTTTCGTCATATACTCCGCATATAGAAGCACCGCCATCCACTGGACATTCCAAGCACTAAACGAGATGTGGCACACGCACGGCTTGCGCTTCTTGTCTACTTCCCACCTCGAGTTCCACCTCGAGTTCATGGTATATAACCTCCTCGAGTTCCACCTCGACTTCATGGTATATACTAGTTCACTGTATTCATGGCACTGTGGACCAACGCTCACTAAGCCTTTCTAAAACCAAGGAAGTTACGCCCAGTGAGTATAACCTAGCAACCCTTTCTTGTCAGATAGTGCTGAATGTACATGCCAATGGCTGCTAATTGAGAATGAGAGACATGAAAATTCGGCTTTTAGTTAACACGCACGCTGTGATTTTTTTATTGTTCAACAACGCACAGGAGAAACCTACCACCGGCACCATCTTGCAGGTCAAAGCGTAAGACTGGTTACGCACTACGACTACAACGAAGGACGAACCGGCGCTGCTTCAAGGAGTTTCGCCCCTAAATGTTGCGCGAAGCATAAAGTAAATAAGAAATATAACAGCGATACTTCACGTCACATTTTGTACCAATATGTAGCAACTGAAGCTAGCTTTAAAAAAAATCTATATAACTGTACAAGCGAAACTGAAAATAATAAAAAAATATACCGTCAAGAGCTGCGATTCGAACCTGGGTCTTTTTAGTGGGAAACGAGCATTCTACCCCTCGACCACTTCGATGGAGCCGCGCGCAGCTTTTAAATATCGGCACACCGCAGACTACAGATTGCAGCGCCACAAGCAGATTGACCCTGTTTGGGCTTCGCTTTTTTTGGAACTCATTCTGGGGTCCAGGTCAAGGAGGTTACACTAAAGCCTCCTTGGTCCGGGCACTCCCCTGTTCTAGTACACTCTAACGATAGTCTTCTACCAGTCATACTAATGTTGCTAAAATAGAATCTGTCCAAGTAACGTAGGGTCGTACTAAAACCCTCGGTCTTGGGAAAGTACCGCCATCAACTGCACTCGCTGCCGCACGCGCGACCTGCTCTCTCCCTCCTCGCCACTTACGAGTTCTTCCTGTTCTCCGCCGCTGTTTCTTCGCGGTGATTGGTCTCCTTCACAGTTGCCGGTGGAGAAGGGCGCCTCATGCGCTGTTCTGATATTCTTCTTTTTCGCAGGCACTGCGCCGTGTCGCCTGTAGGCAGACAGAAATTAGGTGCCTTCTTCCTTTTCCACATGAACCACTACCACCACCACCAATTTTCGCTGGGGCTGCGCGTAGGGACCGCCAGGTGGCGCCGAGGAGTGCACACGCGTTCACATCGGCTCCGTCAATCATCGTACCTAGCAGCGGTTAAAATCATGTGACTACCAGTGGAACTACGGGAATTGTGCAGGAAGACGTCAGGTACACGCTGACACCACCTTTTTGGACAAGCGATCCCGGTTTCCTCTGCGAAGTGAAGACCTTCGGCAGAGCATGCCAACCCGCCACGCTAAGCCTCGCGGCGGAGCGGAACGCGGAGTCCTGGCAGCCAGCTCTCGGCCGACGCGTTGCGCTGCACCTGCCCGAACCCCAACGGACAACGACCCGGAACTAGCCCAGGCACTTATGGACATGGATGACCAAGACATCGAAACCCAAGTGAGCTCTGCGGTGGACGCCAACGAAGATTTCCTTTCACCTGACGAGGTGCTACAAGGGGAATCTACTAGCGACGCCGAGAACAAGGAAAAAGACTCTGCGGAGGAACGCGACGACGAAGCCAAGAATGGTCAGTGGGAGGTAGCTATGTCATTGCGACAGCGAAAACACATCAGGAAACAAGAACGCGCCGCGAGTGATGACAGCGTTGCTCGAGGCGAAACTGAGAGCAACAGCTCCGGCGCTAGAACGCTTGCAGAAGAGCAACGCGGAAGAGCATCTGATAGGGGCCGGCGACGAACGCGCGCGGCGCCGCTGCCCAAAAACGATATGAATATTATCATGCGGCCCAGACCAGGGTTAGTTGTGAAGGAACTGAAAGCATACCAGGTTGCGCGAGCGATAGAACATGCGAGCGGTGACCCGGTGGCCTGTAACAGCCACAAATTTCTGCTTCGCCTTCGCAACGGATCAAACATAATTATTGCAAGCACTCCGTACGAAGATGTAGCAGAAAGGATCTTGAAGATAAAGACACTGGAGCTCAATGGCACCAACTATCCCGTGAACACCTACATATCCACTCCTGCTGGATGCCTGAAAGGAGTGGTACACGGATTAGAACGCGAAACGCCAGAAGCTGAACTCCTGAGCCATCTCCGATTGCGCACTCAAGGAGTGACAATTGTTCAAGCCCGCATGCTCGGACAGTCACAAACTGCAGTGATCACGTTCGATGGACCAATACTGCCGCGCTTCGTGTATTATTACGGTGGCGAAATGCCATGCGTGCCTTATCAACCCACACGGCAGTACTGTAAACTCTGCAAGAGCCAGGGACATAGGACGGATGTTTGTCCCACACCAATGACAAAGGCGTGCAGTAACTGTCGCCTAAGAGACCCACCTGAGGACCATACTTGCGATCCGGAATGTGCCCTGTGCGGCGGACGCCATCCCACGGCGGCATCGGAGTGCACCAAGAAACTCAAACGCGTCCCTCAAAAGGGCCAGCCGCTGCTGTCGCACCAACACAGTACACCAAAAACCACTGGCATACTCAAGAGACGCTGGTTCAGCACGGACCGCGAGGACTCTGCACCGCCAAGCAGGGCCCGTTACAGTTCCCGATCCAGATCTCGATCTACATCCCGATCCAGGTCCGGCTCTCGAGACTGCTCCAACTCCAGGAATGGTGGCCACAAGCAGGCCCAAGCAAAGCAACAACAGCACAAGGGCAAGAAGGCGCAGAAAAAGGAAGCGAAGAACCAGGTGAGCTGGGCAGCAAAATCCTCCCAACACTCACACCAAACACCACAACTCACGCGCTTAGGACGTGAGTTAGAGATAATGCGGGTGAGAATAGGTGACCTAGAACGCGAAAATAGGGAACTAAAAAAGCAACAAACGCAGCACCCGCAACAAAACTCTATACCCACCCAGAGTGGCCAGAAATCGCAGACGCAACCGAATGCAGGAGGTGACTCATTGATTACGTCGTCGATGCTGAAAGAAACAATAAAGGAAGTTATACCGACAGTTATAGAGCAAGTAATGATAAATGTAGATAGAAAGCTCGAGATTCCGGACAAGAAAATCCAGGCACAACACGTCGAATTCACGAAAGCCTTGCGAAAGCATGCCACAGGCATCAACATCAGAGAAAAAGCTGAGAAAATTTACAACAGGCTCGGATTGTCGGCCATGAACCAGGAGACGCATAATGGCTAATCATCAAACGCAGCAGTCAGAAAAGTGCGAAATATGGCAGTGGAACTGCCGTGGTTTCCGGCGGAAAAGAGGGCAACTGTTGCAGCTGGTGGCGTCGCAACAAAAGCCACCTGCTGTCATAGCAGTCCAGGAAGCCGGAACACAACCAAAATTACGGGGCTACGAAACTTATAGTACCCGGGACGCAGAATGTAAAGTTGCTACATTAGTCGATAACTCAATTACAGCAATATGTTATCAGCCCATTGAAGAGGCGGATATCCCGCATATCATAACAGAAATAACCTACAAAGGAAGCCATGGAAAGAGCGCCTTCATACTTAATATCTATAGTTCCCCAAGACAAAAGAGAGCAACGTTCGACAAGCTCTTTCAAGAGACAGCAAAACTGGCGAAAGGGAATCCATTAATCATAGTTGGGGAATTTAATGCCAGGCATGCAAGCTGGGGATATAAGATGCAAGACACCAAAGGCAAGAATATCGCAAGACAAATAGAGAAACTGGAAATGACTCTGTTAACTGACCCTGCCATACCAACGAGGATAGGCAACAGCGTATCCATGGACACAAGTCCGGACTTGACGATAGTACAAAACTGCCACAGTGTGGACTGGTACAACACCCTTGAAAACCTGGGAAGTGATCATTACATACTAAGTGCCACAATCCGCACCGGCCGAATCCGCAAACACATCGGCACAGCTAAAATTACAGACTGGCACGCATATAGTAAAGCGCTAAAAGCGCACGTGACCGCCATAGACGACTTGGACGAGTGGTGCAAAGTAATTCGAAATGAAAAGCAAATGTACACCAAAACTGTCGCCAGAACAGATGATACCCCTGAAGTAGACGCTCACCTTCTCCACCTGTGGGAAGCAAGAAGAAACCTCACTAAAAGATGGAAAAGGCAAAAGCGAAATAAGAAACTCAAAGCGAAAATTGAAGAAATAACGCAGCAAGCCGAACAGTACGCTAATCAACTCGCGACAGCCAACTGGGAACAATTTTGCGATTCACTAAATGGAACCCTAGGAACAGCAAAGACATGGAATATCCTAAGAGCCATAATTGACCCTCTGAAAACTAAACGCGAAGGACAAACATCTCTAGAAAGATTATTGCACACATATCCAGGCACAAGAGATGACCTGCTTCAAGACATCTATATTAAAAGTTTCGGCGCCCGAGCCATCACAGCCCCTTACCAGGCTAAATACACTGGGCTCCCAAACTCAGAACCGGATGCACCTTTCACGCATGACGAGGTCAGAGCGGCAATCGTCAGCATGAAACGCAACACAGCGCCTGGGGCGGACCAAATCACCAATGCCATGATTCGCAACATGAATGACGAAGCCATAACAGCGCTTCTAAACTTCATTAACAAACACTGGGTGAATGGCACTATACCACAGCAATGGAAGCATGCTGTAATAATTATGATACCCAAACCAGGAAAGAAATTGGCAATAGAAAACCTCAGGCCAATCTCTCTTACCTCGTGCTTAGGCAAAGTGTTTGAGAGATTAATAAATGCCAGACATCAACGGCACCTTGAACAAAATAACTTGTTGCCAAACACCATGTTTGGTTTCTGCTCGAACCTTTCGACACAGGACATCCTTCTGCTTTTAAAGGAGGAAGTACTAACAAATGTTCCAAAAGCAGGAGAAAACATTGTCATGGCCATCGACATAAAAGGCGCTTTTGACAACGTAAGCCATAAGGCCATATTAGGTGGGCTAGCAGCGACAAACTGCGGTCAAAGGACGTACAAATATGTACAGAACTTCCTTACTAAAAGAACCGCTGTTATCAGATTAGGAGAACACGAATCAAATGTCTTCCACCCACCGAGCAAAGGCACACCACAAGGCGCTGTGATCTCGCCTACGCTTTTCAACATAGCCATGATTGGTCTAGCCAAAAAACTGGACGGTATTCCCGACATCCGACACTCCTTCTATGCGGATGACATCACTGTATGGACAACCAAGGGTAGCTTGGCGGAAAAAGAAGAGCGGCTTCAACTGGCAGCTAAAACCATCGAAGATTACACTAAAGAAAGGGGGCTTCAGTGCTCAGCAGACAAATCGGAACTCATTCGGTTCTCCAAGAGTAAAAAACAAAGGACAGACCCGAGCCTCCGCCTTGAGGTCAAGCTAGACGGCAATATTATACCAGAGAAAACAACTGTTCGGATCTTAGGGATGTGGTTACAGTCCAATCAGCGATGTCTCCACACACTGAATATGCTTAAACGAACAGCTCAACAAATTGTTCGTATGACAGGACAGTTCGAATAACGAACAATCGTGCTGGACTGAAAGAACAAGACGTGCTTCGTTTGGTAAAGATCTTAGTCATCAGCAGACTAACATACTCGCTACCCTACCACAACATTAATAGAGAGGAGAAAGAAAAAGCAGAAAAAATAATAAGGATGGCGTATAAAGCAGCTCTGCGACTACCACAAAGCACTTCAACTGCGAAGCTATTAGCGCTCGGACTTCACAATACATTTGATGAGTTGGCTGAGGCACAAGTACCCACCCAGATTAACCGCCTGCTACAGACGACAACTGGCAGAAAACTTCTTCAGAGGATCGGCCTCGGCGAACAAGTACAGGCACATGGAAGAGCTAAGGAATTGTCGTGCTCAGTCAGAGCCTGGTACAAAATATGCCCCCTACCGAAGAACATGGACCCAGTTTTACATGCTGGAAGACGTAAAGCAAGAGCCGTTTACATAGATAAACAGACAAAATATCTGAATACGGCGAGATTTACTGACGCTGCACCATATCAGGCAAATGCAAAGAACATGGTGGCCGTGGTCACAGACCGAAAAGGAAACGTCACAAGTTGTGCCTCCATAGCCCAAGCCTCTATCACAGAAGCGGAGGAGATAGCGATCGCGCTGGCAATCAAGGAGGGCAGGGAGCGAAAAGCCCCAATGACAATAATCACAGACTCGAAGGCTGCATGTAGAAATTACGAAAAAGGTAGAATATGTATGAAGGCCCCCTCCAAATTCTAACCAAAGCTCACAAGGACTTCCCAATTGAATACACCCAAACCATTATCTGGGCGCCAGGGCACGAGGGCGTCACCGGGAACCAGTTTGCGTATGAGGCGGCTCGAGTCTTCACAGATTACCGAGCTTCCTTGCACACTGCAATAGAGGATCCAACGCCCCTAGACCCTAACTTTGGTGCAATTCTTCAGTATTACAGGGACAATAGAAAAGTGTATTCAGCACCGCATAAGAAACTTACAGCGATGGAATCGGTGCCATTACGCAGAATCCAAACAAACACATACACGAACTTACACAGGCTGCATGTATTCTACCCCACAGCATACAAAGATATATGTCCGTGGTGTGGGGCCACACCAACTCTGTTTCACATCACGTGGGAGTGTACGCATCACAATGAAGAACACCACAACATGAACAACACAGAGAAACAATGGGAGGCGCTGCTGTCCAGCTCGGCCATTGTTGATCAGCGCTGGCTGGTCCAACGGGTAGAGATGATGGCTAGGGCCAGCGGAGCCCTGGAATAGGGGCCCGACCATTTGGAATGCTCCGCGTTATGCGCAAATAAAGTTTTCTCTCTCTCTCTCTCTTCCTCTCTCTCTGCGCGTAGCTCACATAGCGAACATTGAACGCACTTGTTTTTTTTTCGTTGTTTGCTGGCGCTATGCCTTGTGGTTGTGCGTATAACTGTTGCAACCGGAATACAGATGGTTATGCCTTTTTGACAATATCCAAGGGCACGCGATAGCTTTTATAAGAAGCAGTCGCTGCACTAAATGGACTGAAAAAACTCAATTCCGTCAAAGAACATGTTCCCTGCGAGTTACATAGCTTGTGTTATTGGTCGTACGAAAGCATGACCGAATGCTGTATGTATTTGGGTATTCTTCCTGCATGAAAACATAGTTTTTTGCGGCTCACTGTGCGTTGCATCAAAATAGAATTATCCTGAATGTGCTGACTTTTCTGCCGAGACTCCATCAAATCGCACGTCGGCAACTGCCCTATCGGAAAAATTGCCATGGTGGATACTGGAAAACATGGTGGGCTTAGTGGAAATAATAGTGGGCATGGTGGAAATATTAGTGGGCATGGTGGAAATTATGATGGCTATGGTGGGACGTAGTGGAAAATATGGTGGTTATGCCGGGACATACTGGGTGGTATGGTGTACAGATGATGGGTAAAGTGGAAATGATGGTGGAAAGCAGAGGCTAGATAGTGGGCAATAATGGGACACTCTGCCCACCATTGCGATAATGCTGGGAAGCCCTAAGCATATGGTGGGTGGTGGTTAATATGGTGGGTTACATGGTGTACCAAGCTGAGAAACTCTTCCCACCATTGCGATAATGCTGGGAAGCACTAAGCAGATGATGGGTGCTGCTTGTTATGGTGGGCCACATGGTGTACCAAGCTGAGAAGCTCTGCCCACCATCGCGATAATGCTGAGAAGCAGTAAGCAGATGATGGGTGGGTTTATAATGGCGGGCAAATTATATAGTGTACCAAGCTGGGATCTGTACACTGCATGTTCTACCACCATGATTTCCACCAAAGGTTAGGCCTAGTGACCGCGCCCGTACAATTCTGTTATCCGTGCTTCCGGGTTTCAGAATACACGATTACGACGATTAAGTATGACAATAGAGCGCAGCCATATGGCATCAATTAACCTAAATGAAGCATTTTTCATTGTGTATGGTGTCCGCTCAAGAAGCAACAAACATCGATGCGACGTGATTAAAGCACTCCCGGAGAACGTAATTGTCTTCTCACCGACAGCCACCGGTCGCACTGGCCGGCACTTCTCTAGCTTTTGTACGAGAACTCAGACGTGGCAATTCGTGTGCTTGATGAACCAATATGATAGCGTAATATTTCCGGCACACTACATTCGTTTTGGCCAAGCCGTTATGTAGTTGTTGCTTTAGCGAAAGAGCTACAGCATTGCGCTGGCGCGACCACCCTCTACATTGCGCGAAAAGCATCCCAATACTCAATCAAATAAATTAGGCGGGCGTGTCTATGGAATGAACCTAGAAGCGTCACAAAGCGTGAGCAGATGTCGCCCTTTAGAACGAGCGCGAAACGGATATTAAACTTGGCAGACCCCGCCGGTAAACTGTTGCTGCTCCCCAGTCCACTTGGTTTTTTGTTCTTGAAGTTGTGAATTGTAAAAAAATAGCACTAGTGCCATTAACATAGTGGCAATCGTTACAGGCCGCAGTCGGTTGTGTTTAATAAATGTGCAATTTTTAGTAGCAGGGGTAGATCTTGTCTATGTTGTGTACACGACAAACATACCTTAAGTTGAACCTTAAGTGTCTATGCCAACTAAGTGTTTAACTCGCACTCTACGTCATGTTGGTGTGGCGCAGTGGTTAGCGTCTTCGAAAGGTGATCCGCAAGTTGCAAGTTCGATCCCCCATGGCACCTTGTTTTTTTTTTACGGGACGGGTGTTTTTTTATACCGTTTTTATAGAATTCTTCTTTATTTTTTGTTGCAGCTCGTCACGGTGATTCTGACGTCATTTCGCGCTCAAGCGTTGCCGGCACTGCAGCACCCACCATACCCACCATGCGCCATGGTGGGCGTTTCCCACCATTCACCCACTACACTAATCCACTATAATGGTGGGTGGTGGTTTCCACCATGCCCACCATTCGTTTTTTTTCCGATAGGGTGTTATTCAGTCCTAAACGAACTACATAAACTGCTTTCAGCAGCGAACAGTTACCTGCTATGTACATATTCTCGATTGTCCCTAATGTGATTGTTAAAATCTGTTAAAAATTATTGCTAAAAAATAGCGGAATGAACGAATATGCCGAGGCGACACTGGCGATTGTCACCATGTGGTGTTCTTTTTTATAAAGGGGGCACGTATTCACATGCAAAATGATCACACAAGTGCGGTCTCGTGCTAGAAAAATAATAAAAACAAGCACTTCCAAAACAATGTCTAACAATCATTAACTTCTTCATAGCGAAAACGAACCGTTATGTCACGTGGCGTAGGTTACGTCGCGTAATGACACATTGACGTCATTATGACACCACAAATTTTACTACATGTAATGAATTTCCGTCATATGTGGTCCCTAATCTCGTGATGATGACTTTTTTTTGCATCCCCTGTTCCCGACGATACGAGACGCAGACAGTCATATTTCGCGTTTGACGAGCGTGCTTTCCACTGAACGATGAACACGCTCGTTATATCGCTGATGAGCAGTGTCAGTTGGTGAAAATTGTGGCTTTTTTTTCGATTCATTATTTACTTTTGAATTTGGATGTGAGCCCACGCATCATTGAGTATCGTTTGATAATTGGTTTTCTCTGCATACAGGTGACGTGCAGGGGATGTTCATGGAATTTTACCTCGCTTGCTGGTGATAACTTCGAGGCAGAAGCCTGAAATTTTCGCTCGGGGAGTGAGTGCTTTAAATTCTATTTCCTGCAGTTTAAGGGGGGGGGGGCTTTTTTCTATTGATGTAACACGAAACCGAAGTGTAGCACCAATGAGTTTGGCCACGAACATTTAACAGTCAGTTACGATTATGATTGCTACGTAATGATTCAGAAAAGTATTGTACCTAAGTTTTTAGCACGGAAGCGCGTTAGTCACTTCTCATTTTGTAAACGAAATTATACATCGTGTCTGAGTGATCGGCTGATTTCTATACGTTGTTGCTTTATTGCACTGAAGACCAATTTGAGCCGCATATTTTCAACGATATGGGAAAAAACTTGGAGCCCGATGCTGTTCGAACATTATTTTCCCACCACTCTGCCGTGAAGCTTAGGAAGCCCCCTCGACAGAAATATGAACCTCGAGCTGATAGTAGTGAGTGGTCGCTGCTAACTGCTGCTTTTCATGTCACAAGCAAAACTTGCGAACGTAAAGCGAACGTAAAGCGAACGTAAATCATGCGAACGTAAAGCACGTGTTCATCTGAAAAAAAAACGCATGCATCATGGAACTCTCCATTGCGCTGCTTTTAAAGTAGCACGCCACATTCATGAGGCTTGCGGAAAACACTAATCTTCTAATAAACGTTCATTGCAGTGTTCTCCATCTTGTGATCACCACTTGATCGAATACCCCACACTATCGGGGTGCTCAAGTGGCACAAAATTACCCACCTCCATTAACTTCGAGCGCGTCCGTGGGAGCCCCGGCGAAAAATGGCGTCGGATGCAGCGCGTGCGGATGGCGGGAGAGGAGAATCGAGGAGGAAACGCGCGCGCAGAGGAGTGTCGTTACTTTTCCAAGATCAATGGACTTTAGGTCGTACTACATGAGTCCTAGCCTGTAACTCGGTCGGCTTCCGTTTTCTCGCTTCACTCCCATTCAGATGAGTAGTAACGTCAGCGTCGGTGCCAGTTGCAGCAGCACTCCAACCTCTGCCGAGATCGGGATCGTCGCGGAGCAGCGACAGAGCAAGGCTCGCGATGCCGAATGCGCAGCCAAAGTGATCCCGAATTCCGGGAAGCGCAAGCCAAGTGTCGGTGTCGAGCTGCAAACTCCGAGGCGCACACACTAACGGAGACGCCGAGTGAACGTAAACGGAAACTTGGCGCGGACTCCCAATGCTGTTTCGCATTCCCTGATGTCTTTCAAGGGGAGATGGTGCAACTGTTTTTCGTGCAGAGCGTGACACTTGCAGCGCAGCGTAAGAAACACTACGATGTTCAGAAATAAGTATTTAGGTAAATACTGGTAAAAGAGCTCACCACCTAATACTTACGTATTGATCTTGCGTACCTCAGATAAGCGTACCATTTGCTTTTCGATCGACTATGTTCACAAGTATGCACGCAGCCACCAGTTAAAGATGGCTGGATGGTGAGCAACCCCGCCACGCTGGTCTGGTGGCTAAAGTACTCGGCTGCTGACCCGCAGGTCGCGGGATCAAATCGCGGTGCCGGGGGCGGCTGCATTTTCGATGGAGGCGAAAATGCTGTGGGCCCGTATGCTCACATTCGCGCACATGTTAAAAAACCCCAGGTGGTCAACATTTCGTGAGCCCTCCACTACGGCGTCTTTCATTGTCACATAGTGGTTTGGGGACGTTAAACTCCCTATTTCAATCAAATCTGGGCTTTGAGCAAATGTTTATACTGTAGTGCCATCATCCCCATCATCATTTCTGGATCACCGCGCCGCGCCTCTCGCGCAGCTCATGCTAGCTCGAGCTGCGCGAGGATTAGAACGAGCTCACGCACCTGGCGCGTCGGACGTGGACAGCCCCCGCGGCTCCGCTTCAGGCGTGGAATAAAGTGGCGAGATCAGCACGGCCCCGTCTGCCGCCTTCGACGCCGTCTCACGTCTCTCTTCTTTCGCCGCTACATTGGTGACCCGGAGAACACGCCCTTCGCCGATCGGCCCGCTGCCATGTTCCCGCAACTCTGCCCGCCAGTGCCGCCGTTCCAATCGACCTACCCCAAGGTATGGTTTATGCAGCTCGACGCCGTTCTTGCGGTGAATGGCATCACGGACCAGCTGCTGATGCACGCCATTCTTCTCGACGCCCTTCCGGTAGAGTTGCGCCATCTCGCTGCTACTTAAAAGCACCAGCCCGCAGCCTTACGATGCCCTCTGCACTGCGGTGCTCGCCCGCAGCGGCAACACATACCGTCCGCTTCCGTTTACCCGCACCAGGCAGGTTTCCCCGGCGTCACAGAGCAAGGTACGAACCGGTCCGCAGCCCTCCATTGACCGCTACCTCGGTACCCCGGCTTCGACTACTTCTACACCTGATCCGGTCGCAGAAACATCCACTCCTGCACCTGATCACGACCGCGAGGTAGAAGACTCCCCCACTGCGACTGACCTTCCCTCCGAGAGGTACATTCCCTCAGAGCCCCAGTGCAGAGCTTCATCACACGTACCTGCTACCTGCACGTTTTCCACGAAAGCGACGGCACGCGACACCGTGGCCCTCGCCGTTTCCGCGACCACCAGCTCAGACGTCTCGGCCTCCTCATCGCCACAGCTGCTGGTCAGCTCCTCGACGGTGCCCCCTGACACTCCGCCACCTGCCACTGGTGCCAGCAATGGCCTGCCGGGTGCCTCGCCACATTCCACTCGCACCTCCCCGGCCAGCAGCCGACCACACTCGGCGTCCCCGCTCGCCGCCCCTGTCCCTGTCTCTGTTTCGTGGTCTACGACGGGCCTCAGCGCTGTGCCTTCGCGGAGCCAGAGCCTGCCCTCATCGTCGGCGTCGACACCGGCAACCACCAAAGCAACTGCCACCGTCGCCCCTCTGCCCGTGGCGCCGCAGCAGGCACCTGCGTCGAGACCCGGCGTCGCACAGGTGGTTTCGGCCAGCCCCAGTCCTCGCACCTCTGGTGCCCCCCGGCTCATCCAGCTGAAACAGCCACAGATCCTGCCCAAGCTGTCGAGCGGCAGCGCGAACATGACCACGCCTTCGGCAGCGGCGACCACCCGGTCCCAGTCTCCCCGGGCGGCCCAGCACAAGGCCACACCGCGGCCCGCGCCTGTACCGGCGCCGCAGCCTGCGACCACGGTGCAGCGCGGAGCCGTGATGGGGCTCAACACGGGGAGTCCACTGCTCATCGGGAACCCCGCGGCAGCGCAGCCGGGCATGTTTCCGGCTGGACCTGCGCAGAGCACTTTCCTGCTGAACCAGTGCATTCCGGGCCTGGGCCACAGCCCGATTCTGATACAAGGCGCATCGGGGCAGACCCAGAGCTCTCTGGGACAGATACTGGGGGTCCAGCTGGCCCTGCGGCCACCCCATGCCACAGGCCTGACCCTGGCACCTCAGACGGGGCCCAGGCCCCATGGGGGACATCCAGGACCGCCTGGCACCCCGACGCTTGTCTTCCCACAGAACCTGGGGCCAAGGCCCAACATCTTTCTGGCACCGCCACGCATGATGTCGCCCCCCTCGTTTGCCATAGTCCCGGGACAGCCACTGACGCTGCAACAGCTGCAGGCCATGCTGCCCACGCAGACCATGCTGGCCCAGCCCACACTGGGTGCGTTCCAGACAGACCAGCACCAATCCCTGGTGCAGATACCGACGTTCACCCAGCCGCAGATACTGGCGCATGACCACCATCACCACCACCACCACCACCATCATGGGGCCCTGTCGGGACCTCTAATCTCGACAGGCGGCAGTATAGTGTCCTCTGCACCCAGCGCCAACATTGTCACCCACCATCCTGTCATGACCTCGCGACACACGGTCCACTCTCGGCCTGTCCGACCAGGTCACCGTGAGACCCGCTTGTCGGCTACCACAGTGACCCGGCACTTCCTCCTTCGTCCCTTGCGCTTCTCCCAGTGTCGCCCGCCAGAGACCTGCTGCTCACCGATGGCCAATCAACGTTGACAACCTGGACTTTCCAAATGAACACTTTATAGATTGTCGTTCATGTATATAGCATTTGTCGCTCTTTTTTTTCATATGGCTTCAAATCGCGCAAAGCGCTAGGGGGGGAGCCCTGTAGTGCCATCATCACCATCATCATTTCTGGATCACCGCGCCGCGCCTCTCGCGCAGCTCATGCTAGCTCGAGCTGCGCGAGGATTAGAACGAGCTCACGCACCTGGCGCGTCGGACGTGGACTGCCACCGCGGCTCCGCTTCAGGCGTGGAATAAAGTGGCGAGATCAGCACGGCCCCGTCTGCCGCCTTGGACGCCGTCTCACGTCACTCTTCTTTCGCCGCTACAATACTTTAGCCGGGTAGTTGAATCGTGTGACACAGACAAACAGACCAAAGTTTCTGCGTTCAAGTATCAAAAAAAGACTATCGCCCTTTAAATGCGTCGTAAATTCAAGCGAATAATGTGTCCGATAACATTTATCGCAACAGGTCATGTACGAGGCAAAACAAATCCAAGATCAAGATAGGGCAGTCGGACGAAGTAGGATGACGTTTGTTGAAAAGGGCCTGCAGTGCGCCAGGTGGCGTCGGTAGTGTGAGGGGTTAGAGGCGATTCTTAGATGGGGGAAGCTATTTTAGCAGAAGGCATGTTACCCTTATCTACTACACTTAGCCTAGCGGTACGAAGTAGCAAAATTGAGAGACGGCCGAACATGATGCGAACCCAAATCGCATGTGTTCTTTGGCCATGCAGGAGAGTAGCTAAAGCGGAACATGTGCGAGCTAACATTTTTCTTTCTTTTTAAATGCGAAACATTTCTGAGCGAACTTCAGCGACATTGAGCGTATATATATATATATATATATATATATATATATATTGTAAGCACATTCCAAGCATTTGATCGTTCTCACTTGCTCATACCCATCATCATCGTCCTCTCTCTTGGGGTGTTGTTCTGAGCCGAGCCAGACATCGCAGAATAAACGCTTCTGCTCGCCCTGCCTGCTCGCCGTACCTAGTCTGCCTGCGTCTTTCAGAGTGGTGGAGGTGCTGGGTAAGATCCCGACGTCCTCCTACGTTCATTTCCCACCTGGAGCTCCGATCTGGTCGCCGATTGCACCCAGCCACCCACACAGGTATGCAGACATCGGACCTAACGCCTAGCCCTAACGCTACAGCCCCTACGCCGGCGGCTGCCCGCTCTTCATCTACTGTCACCAGCCCTCAGCGCGAACCGCCCGTGTTCGCGGGTCTTCGCGGTGACGACGTCGAGGAATGGCTTGACCTTTACAACCGTGTGGGTTCAGCCAATCGATGGACCGAAGCAGAGAAACTGAGCTACCTTCCTTTCTATTTGACCAGCGTAGCCAAAACCTGGTATTCTAATCACGAAACTGACTTCGTTGATTGGTCGACCTTTGCCAACAAACTGCGACAAATATTCGGATGCTCATCGGGTCGTTCCGAAGCCGCGAAACAGAAGCTGGCTGTGCGTCTACAACTGGCACATGAGTCGTACACTTCGTATATCGAGGATGTTTTGGCCCTCTGTCGCCGTGCGAATAAAGACATGACGGAAGATGAGCGCGTTCGCCACATCCTTAAAGGAATCGGCCCAATCGCATTCAACGCCTTGGCTGTTGGCAATCCCGCTACGGTTAACGACGTCATTTCGACATGCCAACGCCTTGACCAGTTGCAGTCCCTCCGGCTTCAACAAGACAGTGATCCACGCCTGATGCCTCCCTCTGAATTAAAAACCCTTATCCGCACAATTATCCGGGAAGAACTTCGAGACCTTGAACAGCAGCGGTCCACTGTCGCCTCCGCTCCGTCTCCACCATTCGACCTGCGGAATCTTGTTAAGCAGGAGTTAGCGGCAATGGCGACACCGACATCCCCGGTCGCTCCGCCAGCACGCCCGATGCCCACATACGCCGATGTGACGCCCAGGTCGACACCGGCAGCACCGGTTGTTCAAACGGTAATGCCCACATATGCGGAGATCGCTGCGATTCCGCCTGCTCCCGGGGCATCTAGCTCTACGGATACTGCTAGTAGCCATTTGGCTGCTATGCGAGGTGGAATGACTGCTGCACCCTTGTATCCTCAGTGGCGTCAATCCCGTCCTGTTTGCTTTTACTGCGGTATACGAGGCCACATTTCTCGTTACTGCCGTCGCCGCCAGCAAGAGGAACGACGAGGCTATGCTGAGTTCGAACGAGACCGGTTCCGAAGACCAGATCTTTATGCTCCAGACACCTACCCGTCCGCGCAGTACCGGTCTCCGTCTCCTCCAGTGTCCCCTCGTCAACATCAGGAATACCGCTCCTCCAGACGACGCTCTCCATCGCCCTACCGCCGCTCCGCATCGCCGCTTCGTCCAATCATCTCCCGTCCTGTTGACCAATCTTCGGAAAACTAAGGATTGCAGTTTTTGGAGGGAAAACTGCGTCCCGTCGACCAACAAAAATACCTCCTGTTCGCCCAGCTAATATGTTGTCAGTGACTCTTGAAGGTATTCCTGTGCAAGCTCTCGTTGACACCGGTGCAACCACTTCTGTTTTGCGTAGTGACTTGTGCTCGCGCCTCCGTAAAGTCAGAACGCCCTATGTGGGACCTGTGTTGCGTGGGGCAAATAACGTGCTGATTCAACCTGACGGACAGTGTACGGCTCGTGTTTCTATTGATGGTATACGTCACCACATCGAGATGATTGTGTTGCCCACGTGCATTCATGAACTTATCCTTGGTTGGGACTTTCTGCATTCTGCTTCCGCTGTTATATCCTTTAAAGAGAACGTCATTCACATAACGGATACAACGGATGCGCCCATTCCAGTTTCATCACCCTCGATCTCCAACTTGGTCATTGTTGAAGACTGCGTTCTGCACCCTGGTCACGAACACGTGATAGCTGTCGCATCTACCCAAGTAACCGACGGTGATGCACTTGTGGCTCCTTCGTTTCGCTGCACCTCCCGTGGAATTCTCGTCGCCTCTTGCCTCCTCCGGTTTTCCTCTGGCTGCGCTTTTCTGCCCGTTTCTAACACAACTGCAGAATCTGTGCTGCTGCCCAAGGGAATGACAGTGGCAAAGATTGACTTCTCTCCATTGACCTCCATCGCGACACTCTGCCCGTCTTCGTCACCAGTACCAGCTCCAGGTTCACGTTCTTTCCCTTTTCGAGCTGTCATTGGTTCAGACCTCACACCAAAACAGTCTGAAGCACTATTGGCCCTTTTGGCTAAGCACAAAGCCTGCTTTGATAGCTGTGCCACAACACTGAGTCAGACTTCCGCGGCTGTACATCGCATTGAAACCGACGGTTCTCGTGTGATACGCCGTCGCCCATATCGGGTTTCGCAATCAGAGAGAGAAATAATTGAAAAAGAAGTGAACGAGATGCTATCGCGAAATATAATACGACCTTCTTCGAGTTCCTGGGCATCTCCAGTCGTTTTAGTTAAAAAGAAGGATGGCTCTGTTCGTTTTTGCATTGACTACCGCGCGTTAAATAAGATCACACGCAAGGACGTATATCCTATGCCTAGAATTGATGACGCTTTAGACACACTGCAAGGGGCGAACTATTTTTCGAGCCTTGACTTACGATCAGGTTACTGGCAAATCCCCATGAACGAGGCTGACAAAGAAAAAACTGCATTTGCCACACCGGACGGCCTTTATGAATTTAATGTAATGCCATTCGGCTTGTGCAACGCTCCAGCCACGTTTGAGCGAATGATTGATACTGTTCTTCGTGGCCTAAAATGGAAGACCTGCCTCTGTTACTTAGATGATATCGTTGTTTTTTCATGTACCTTTGCCCAACATCTTCAACGATTAGACGAGGTGCTACAATGTCTCTCCAAGGCTGGCCTTCAGATAAATACAAAGAAGTGTACATTTGCCAGCAAAAGCATCAAAGTCCTCGGTCACGTCGTTTCCAAAGACGGAATCCAACCAGATCCCGAGAAGATCGCAGCTGTGCTACAGTTCCCTCGACCGTCCAACCAAAAGACGTTGCGCAGCTTTCTTGGTCTCGCGTCCTATTTTCGTCGCTTTATACGCAACTTTGCTACCTTAGCGGCTCCGCTAAATAAGTTATTGGCCACTGGTGCTCCTTTCTCATGGTCCAACGACTGCGAGTCTGCATTTGAAATTTTGAAAGAACGCCTGACTTCCGGACCAGTGCTGCGCCACTTCGATGAGAGAGCGCCTACCATACTCCATACTGACGCAAGCGCACAAGGCATTGGAGCAGTCCTTCTGCAGCGTGATTCCACCTCTAAAGAGCAGGTTGTGGCCTACGCTAGCCGGACTCTGTCAACAGCTGAGCGGAATTACACCATCACGGAGCAGGAGTGCCTGGCTATCGTATGGTCGATACAGAAATTCCGCCCGTATCTCTACGGTCGGCACTTCACCATCATCACCGACCACCACGCACTCTGTTGGCTTTCATCAATGAAGAATATGTCAGGACGTCTTGCGCGCTGGATACTGCGCTTACAAGAGTACGACTTTACAGTTACGTACAAGTCTGGCAAATGTCATCATGATGCCGACGCGCTGTCCCGGTGCCCACTTTCGCTCTCTCGTGACAATACGTCCACCGCATCGCGTTCGAATGACTCTGACACCCAGCTTGCCTCACAACACGTATCGCTCGCATCGCTGGATCCAATGCAGCTATCTTCGAACTCCGATTTACGTTCACTTCAGCTGGCAGATTCCTACTGTCGGTCTTTCATTGATCGCCTTCGCGGTGTCACTAAACCACCCAACAGCCGCTTGCGACGCCAGCTTCGACAATTTCGCCTTGAGGACGGTGTGCTTAAGCGCTACATTTACCATCCCACCGGTAACAAGTGGGTGCCAGTTCTTCCCCGCTGCCTTCGTCTTCGAGTTTTGGAAGCATTCCACGATGATATTGCTGCCGGTCATCTAGGCTTCCACAAGACCTACGATCGCATCAAGACGCGCTGCTTCTGGCCTGGCTTGTCCACAACGGTGGCCAAATACGTGGGCTCGTGCGCGTTGTGTCAGCACCGCAAGCGATCCACATCCCCGCCTGCTGGTTTCCTTCAGCCTCTTCCCTGTCCCACCACACCATTCGAATTTGTCGGAATAGACTTGTACGGTCCTTTGCCGTTGACACCTTCCGGTCACCGTTGGATCGTCACTGCAGTCGACCATCAAACAAGATACGCCGAGACTTCACCTCTTCATTCTGCTACCGCCACAGAAATCGCCAATTTTTTCTTGAACTCCATCGTCTTGCGCCACGGAGCCCCCTCGCGTCCTTTTGAGTGACCGTGGCAAAGCCTTCCTTTCCAAGGTCCTGGATGAAGTCCTGCAGGCGTGCAATACAGTGCATAAAACCACTTCTACATACCATCCGCAAACGAATGGCCTTACCGAGCGCTTCCACCGAACACTCTCTGACATGATATCGATGTACTTGCATCCTGACCACAAAAATTGGGATAACATTTTACCGTTTGTCACCTTCGCATACAATACTGCGGTACAACGATCAACTGGCTACAGCCCGTTTTTTCTCGTGTACGGCCGATCTGCCTCCTCGGTCTTCGACACGGCATTTTTCTTTGCACCGGCTCCAAGCAGTACCTCGCTCCCAGAAGAGTTCGCAGCCCGAGTCACACAATGCCGTGAAATTGCTCGCAAAAACACAGAAGCAACCCAAAAGGAGAGAAAACATCGCTGTGATAAAAAACGACGCGACGTGGCCTTTAATGCTGGCGATAAGGTTTTACTATGGACCCCGGTTCGAGCGTCGGGCCTTTGCGAGAAATTTCTTCACCGGTATGTTGGCCCATACACCGTTGTACGACAGACATCTCCAGTTAACTACCTCGTCACCCCGCTTCAGTCTGTCACTGACCGCCGTCTGCGCAGCACGGAAATAGTTCACGTCTCACGCATGAAGCCTTTTGTTACTCGTTCGGCCGATCTCTGACTGGCGGCCAGGTTGGCCGCTTCGCAGAGGGGGGGGGGAAATTGTAAGCACATTCCAAGCATTTGATCGTTCTCACTTGCTCATACCCATCATCATCGTCCTCTCTCTTGGGGTGTTGTTCTGAGCCGAGCCAGACATCGCAGAATAAACGCTTCTGCTCGCCCTGCCTGCTCGCCGTACCTAGTCTGCCTGCGTCTTTCAATATATATATATATATATATATATATATATATATAATATATATATATATATATATATATATATATA